>JBBBWG010027979.1:11432-34812 GCA_037176905.1 Azolla pinnata | reverse complement strand
AAGGAGACACTGTTCTGGGACTTCGAATCTGAGGAAGAACAAGAACAAGAACAAGAAAGGGGAGGAGGGGGAGGAGGATTTCTATGCGTGCCTGTGCTGTGTATGCAGTTGCCGGTGGCTCCTTCAGGTCGCCATCGCCATCGCCATCGCCATCGCCATCGCCAGGAGATAGCAGAAAAACACAGAAATCCACAGAGCAAGAATAAAATGAAATGGTTTTGTTTTTTGCAAAAAAATGAAATGAGGAAAAATTAAGATCTGTAGCTGAATGCTCAAGTCAACGGTCAACAAAGTCAACGGGATCATGACTTGACTCGTCAACAAAGTCAACGGGACCTTGAGCTGAATAGTCAAAAAAGTCAACGGGAACATGAATCTAATAGTCAAACAAGTGAAACAAGTCGAACAAGTCAAGCAAGTCAAGCGTGTTTGATTGAGCTTATGTCTTTCGCGCAGTCTAGTCAAATCATGTTGTCGAAGCTTTTGTCCGTAGATAGTCACGCTAAGTGATCGATGCCGTCGATCCATGTGTTAGCGTGCAGTTTCGCCCTACTCTCAGTTCGCTCGCTTGAGCGTTAGCATGCTCAAACGGTGGACCTTGAGCTGAATAGTCAACAAAGTCAACGGGAACATGAATATAATAGTCAAACAAGTGAAACAAGTCGAACAAGTCAAGCAAGTCAAGCGTGTTTGATTGAGCTTATGTCTTTCGCGCAGTCTAGTCAAATCATGTTGTCGAAGCTTTTGTCCGTAGATAGTCACGCTAAGTGATCGATGCCGTCGATCCATGTGTTAGCGTGCAGTTTCGCCCTACTCTCAGTTCGCTCGCTTGAGCGTTAGCATGCTCAAACGGTTTGTAGGAGGTAAAAGCTCGGTGTATGGAAACGTTTTGCCGAGCAGTTAGTGATAATCGGCTCAAAGAGGTGTTTGATTCTGGATCTTTTTCAAAAGCTGCCTCTTGGTTGATGAGCATCAATGTATGTGGATGCAAATGATGATGCATGTTGATGTACTTTTTTTCTTTCCCAAAAAAGATTTAGCCTTGTATTAATATAAAAGAAATCATGCCAGAAAACGCAAGCTCATTCGTATAATAAAAAACTTATCAAAGAAGATTTACAAGCAAGAGATATCAGCTCAATGACACAGCCATGTGATAGGATGCAACTCGATGTACTTGCTCACTTGGCTCTAGAGATAACTAACTGTAAAAGATGTGTGTCTTGAAGCCAAGAAGGCCTACCTACCTACCCTTCAGGATGACGATGAGCAATCGAATGAAGCGATATCACACCTCAAACATTTTTTGTTTCCTTGGCTCCGATCTTATTATTAGGTGCTTTGTATATGCCTGAACCTCTCAATTCGTGCTTTGTACACCAGTTTACAGACTCAAACATGCATGCCACATAATCGAATGCTGTCTTCTTGACTATGATGGAGATGATCGTTGGTTTAGAGCTTGGGCTAGGAATGGTGCCAAGTTCAAGGTTAGGGTTAGGGTTAAAAGTATAATAAGAATAGGGTTAATAAGGGTAGGTTTAGGGTTGGGAATTGGGGTTAGAGGTTGGGTGAGGATTAGGTTTGTGGGCACCATCACCGAGAAATCGCTGCCGTTGTCGCCTTTTTCAAGCACTAGAAGTCCAAGCTTAATAACTGTTTACGACTTATTCAGATGGAACTCTTCCGAATGAACAACGGATCGTTCGATCGGCTATAATAGTGCCAAATTGCGTCGAATCAGAGGCTTTGTCAAAAAAATTGCGATCGAGTTAGGTGAGAACAATCCTCGTAAAGTCAAACATGATCAGGATATGATCTTCTACGACTTATTCGGGGCGGATCGTTCGATGGGCTACATGGTGCCGAATTGTGTCAAATCAGAGGCTTTGTAAAAACACTGGCCACATGGTCAGTGAATGCCATAGACGATAGAACCAAGTGAACTTTAGACAAAATCCTAAAGTTGAGCATGATGGGGGGGGAAGAGGAGACAATCCTTGTTCCATTTGGCTCCAACAAGCCACATGGATGGATCATCATCGCACGCCAATATGAGTAAGCGTTCGAAGGATGGAGACAAAAAGAAATGAAGACAACATGGGCAACAAGACAAGGAGTCAATCGAAATCGCCATTGCCAAAAGTAGTTAAATATAGCGCGATAGAGCGCATTGTGTGTGTGTGTGTGTGTGTGTGTGTGTGTTTTGTCCGACTTAGCCACAATTTACGGGCAATGCAAGTATTCATTGAATCGACAAGCCTAATCATGTCGGTACCGACATGCACGAACTAGACATACATTATATCGATGTATACGGTGGTTCATCTAGATTTGTCGGAGTTCTTATAATTCGGTATGCTTGTTGTTGTTGACAATGTTGATGGTCTTGGTGGGGAAGGAGGCCATCATGTTGATGCCGCACTTGCCCTGCGGCTGCGCCTTCCCCGTTCGTTTCATGAGGATGAATCCGTCATCGCCCCACTCGGGCCCCCACGAGTTCTTCACGATCCAGTACCCATCGCCAGATGTAGCATCGGTGCCATAGCCAACGATGGCCACTCCGTGGTCCAGCTCGGTGCCGCAGTTGCCGTCATACACTCCCTAAAACACATCGATTCGTAACATTCGCATTCGCCGATAATTATCAAGGCGCGAATATACAGATGATAATCAAGGTTACGAATGCGAATATTTTAAGCATAAGACTTTATTGCTCAACAGTAAAACTTCACATAATTGGGAAGATGAAGAGAGAGTTTTCTACAGATGATTTCCATTTTATGTTTTAGTTTTTTTTACTTAATTTGAGCTTTCTAAACTTATATATTTTGTTTTCACAAAAAAAGGAACGATTTATTTTATTATGCTTCAGAGTCTGAATTCGTTCTCAAATCGATACGTTTATACTTTGAATACAAATGCACGAATGTATTCTTGACTAAAATTTATGTGTAAAACCATTACTCGGGGGGTATATACACATTACCCCGGCGTAGAACTGGAAGTCGCGATGGCTCGCCTCGATGCCCACGCTCACGGGCTGCTTCGCGACCGCCCTCAGAAGGGCCTCTTCGTCTCCGGCTTCCACCTCCGTGTAGCCGTCGATGCGCACCAGACGCTGATTCACGACATGAGAATCGGTCGCATGCCAAGAGATGTGGGTCAATCCGAGCCAAAGAGTCTTTTTAACGAGCATGAGCGTAACTGATCAGAACAGCCAGATCATCGATCTCATGGCCAGTTTCGAAAACATGTCTTTGGAAAGAGGGAATATTCGATTCTGATTCCCCTAACTAACCCGCATCGATAGACCCCATGAGGTCAATGATTTGCCTGGTTAAACCATGTTGGAAAGAGGAAATCTTCAAGTGTGATTCCCTCTTTCCAACATGGCTGAGCCCACACCGACTGACCATATGTGAAGATTCCCTCTTATCAAGTTTCCAAGCTAGTTTAACCCGCACTAACTGACCATGAGATCAATAATCTGGTTGTTCCGATCATACTTATGCTCAACAAACAGGCTCAGACAGAATTATCTGGAGAAGAAAAAGAAGAAGAAAAAAAAAGAAACGGATCGTGTCGTCGCTACCTTTAAAGTAGTTTCAATAGAAAGGGTATTCTTGTATTATCGCATTGTTTTGATACAAACATACATTTACAAGAGAAAAGGAAAAGAAGAAGAAGATTTGGCAGTTTTCACAGTTATGTTGTATGGGAACTTTGTCCACGGACGAATTAAATTTATGTCGCTTTGTATTGCAACCACTTAGAAGGTTGCCCTTGCCACATCGCTACTTTTTGAAGCAGTTTCGATAGCAAGGTTCTTTTTGTACTGTCATGTTATTTCTAAAATAAGCATACATTTACGAAAAAAAATAAGCAAGAAAGAAAGAAAGAAAGAAACCAACAATAGCGGCGGCAGCATCAGCAGCGAGGGCACGGCACTCTCCTTCCTTGGCCTCGTAGGGATAATGCTGCTCGGTGTCGAGGCCTGGGTTGTGGACGAGGAAGTCGAACGCGGCTGGCATGGAGCCGCCGTCGCAGCCGCTGTTGCCTTGGACACTGCAGTCGATGAGCTGCTGCTCCGACAGAGGCACCAGGCTTCCCGTCGCGATCTGGTTGATGCCCTCGACGGCGGCAACCGTCGAGAAGGCCCAGCAGCTGCCGCAGCGGCCCTGGTTCTTCACCTCCGTGACCGCCCCGCGTTCTCTCCAATCCACCGACTCTGGAATCTCTTGATCGGCATCTGGATCCTGATTCGTCGGCCTGTGGCGGCGTCGTTGCCGCTGGCCTGCTCCAAACTATGAGGTTATGAGTTCAAATCCTTGCTTTTGGCATGGGCCCAGCCCAAAAACTCTAGCAAGAGCCCACCATGAATGAGGTTATGGGTCAGATCCTTGCTTTTGGCATGGGCCCAGCCCAAACTCTAGAAAGAGAGACCACTATGAATGAGGTTATGAGTTCAATCCTCACTTTTGTCATGATCTTAAACCTAAACTCTATTAAAAAAGCCCACCATGAATGAGGTTATGAGTTCAAATCCTTGCTTTTGGCATGGGCCCAGCCCAAACTCTAGCAAGAGAGCCCACCATGAATGAGGTTATGAGTTCAATCCTCGCTTTTCTCATGATCCTAAACCTAAACTCTATTGAAAAAGCCCACCATGAATGAGGTTATGAGTTCAATCCTCGCTTTTCTCATGATCCTAAACCTAAACTCTACTAAAAAAGCCCACCATGAATGAGGTTATGAGTTCAATCCTCGCTTTTCTCATGATCCTAAACCTAAACTCTATTGAAAAAGCCCACCATGAATGAGGTTATGAGTTCAAATCTTTGCTTTTGTCATGATCCTAAACCTAAACTCTGCTAAAAAAGCCCAGCATGAATGAGGTTATGAGTTCAAATCCTTCCTTTTGCCGTGATCCCAAGCGCAGCGTCTGACCTGGCCATTGCAGCCGAGAAGACGCGGGCTTCCAGAGGTACGCGGCCTTGAACTCGTCGTGGGAGAGATCGGAGAAGGCGTTGAGGCCGAGCCAGTAGCCGCGCTCATCGGCGGCGCGCGCGTTGTGCTCGAAGACGTGGCGGAAGTTGTCGACGAAGACGGCGAACCTGTGGAGCTTCTCGTGGGAGTGGGCCGGGAGATCGGAACCGTAGGGCCGCTCGAAGCGCTTGAGCCAAGTGAGGAAGAGCGACGCGAGCTCCGCGGGCCCCGGGAACGCGGCTCCGCCGCCTGCGGCCTCTGGCGAAACCGAAGCCGGGCTTTCCAGCGGCGCGGGTTCGACCCCCGTCGTCGCAACGCTCGAGAGCACGATGACCCAGGCCGTGGCCATGGCTATGGCCATAGCCAGCGGCTTATCATCGCCCATGTTCTTCTGGCTTTTCCCTTTTTGCTCTCCGAATCGATGCTATATCCCAGATGGGAGCTGAGCTGAGCAGAGCAGAATAGAGCTAGGCAAAGATAGCCTAAAGAGCAGAACAGAGCTAGGCAAAGACAACCTAGAGATAAACGGGATGCAGAAGGTTACTTGAAGCTTATAGAGCATATATGCCTGCGAAACCGCCGCCTTTTATGCCGGATAACCTTCGAAGCAAAGCTATTCATGCCCCATATTTGCACCACCGCCATCATTATCATCATCAAGCCATTGATGGATTGCCTTAAACAAGGAGAGAAAGAGAGATTGTGGATGAGGGTAAAAGCTTCCAAAGGTAAGAAGCAAAGCTTTTCATGCCCATCTTGCACCCATCATCATCATCATCAAGCCATTGCATCATTGATTTGCCTCAAGAAGGAGAGAGAAAGAGAATCGGAGCTTCCACGGTAAGAACTACGGAAATCGGATCGCGATCGGAGCAACGAACGATTCTCTTTCTCTCGAGCTACGGCAAACAATCGGTCATGCCGATCGAATGCTTGGCAAAAGGCTCATCTCCCCCCCTGATTCATGCATTCATTTGGCATGGCTCTCATGTAGTTAGCAATAACAACCCCCCACAAGAACAAAGAGACCTCACAAAAAAAACAAAGAAGAACTCTTCTTCCACTCTTGAAGTCTACAACACCTCCAACAACAACAAAACAAACCAAAAACAAAACCCAACAGCACCAAAGGCATGTGCCCTCTTCTCATTTTGTACATAAAATCCATGTAAATCCATAGCTCCAATCCATCCATACATACATACAAACATACATGTGCAAGGCTTGTTTCTGAAAGATAGCATTGTTCAATGCTTTAGCTTCACCCTCACATTTCTATGTGTGCAAATCCTGTCCTCATCCCAACCAACAACAACAACAACAACATTTTGGGCCTTTTTGGGCACCATTTTCTGAGCTTTCTTTTAGGTTCTTCCTGGTTTTATTTCTTCTTTCTGAGCACCCATTTTTGGATGCAAAATGCTGCAAGATTTTGGGACACAAAAGAGGCTTCTTTCAAGCATACTGATTGCTTCCCCCCCAAGTAGAAGAAGACCAGATCAGTGAGGAGCCTTTTGCTTGCTCCAAATCCCCTCCCTCCAATTGGAGATTCCCATGGAAAATCCTGTCTAAAGCATCAATCAGCTAAACACATTGGTACATGCATCACCTCCCCCCTTTCCTTTCACCATTCGGAGTTGAATTTTCTAGCCCCCGAATGGAAGAGCTTGAGAGAAGCCGATGGTCGGGTAGATCTCCTTCCTCCTGGAGCTCCCCAGCGATGCAGGAGTCGCTTGCAGCAGGGAATGGTAGCCCATGAGGATCTCCACAAGCCCCAGCTTCCTTGAGAAGGAAGCCATGTGCTCGGCTTCATCGTTCCCCCTTTGGGAAGCCTTCCTCCACACCCCGTTGCCGTCAGAAACTGCCTCCGGCGGCGAGCACCGCTGCTGCTGCAGCACCATGATTTGCTTCTCCTTCGCCTTCGCCTTCGCCTTCTCCTCCTCCTCCTCCCCCTCCTCCTTCTGCTTCTTCTGCTTCTTCTGCTTCTGGCCTAATTGGCGCGGGGAGGGGCGATGGTCGAGGCCCGGGGAGCTCCGGTTCCTCTGGCGATGGATCCTCTCGTAGGGGTGCAACACGTCGTCGATGGAGCCGCAGTGCATCTTCACGGACGAAAGAGGCTCTAGGGTTCGAGGGGAGTGGGAGGAGGTTCTAGGGTTTGGGGTTCGCTGTGGGAAGTCGAGGATGATGGAGAGACTGTGAATGTGGTTGGTGAGGTTTGAGATGGAGGATTGGGGGAGGAAAGCACGAAAGGAAGAAGAAGGGTTACGAGATTAGGGTTGGAGCTTCCATGGCTAGCTAGGGTTTCTGGTTTCTGAGGAAGGGAAGGGGTTACAAGCTTAGGATTGGAGTTTCCATGGCTGGCTAGGGTTTTTTTTCTAGCTTCTGAGCCCACAACAGGCGGGAGAAGGAGGAGAGGGGGAAGGAGGTACTAGCTTAGGGTTGGAGTTTCCATGGCTAGCTAGGGTTTCTGGAGGGAGATGGAGTGAAGAAGAAGAAGAAGAAGAAGATGATGAAGAAGAAGAAGAAGAAGAAGAAGAAGAAAGGGATAGATTTGTAATAAAAGGGAAATACAAAGAAATAGTATCTATTCTATCTACCCCTGCATTTTTTCTTTCTTTCTTTCTTTCTTTATTCATATATATATATATATATATATATTCTCCCGAGCAGAGCATCCAGGATTAAGGTATAAAATTACTGAGATGATTATGGATATTATTTGCTAATCCCAATCTCATTAGTGGGATCCAGGATTAAGGTATAAAATTACTGAGATGATTATGGATACTATTTGTTAATCCCAATCTCATTTCCACTACTGACCCTTGTTCACTTGCTTTTTATACGCTTGCCGATCCTTTCCGTTCCGCCGATTCCTGTTCGATGCATCCGTTAAAACAGCTCTTCTTGGGCACATATATATACGTTCTCAAACACGTTTGGTTTGTCTCGATGGATCGAGCAGAGCTCCATCAAGCAGAGCAATGAAGCACTAGCATGTGTGTGTATGTGTATGTGTGTGTGTGTGCGTGTATTATACGTACGTAAATAATTAGCAGCAGTGTGGGCACCTGCTGCGGATGGTCAAAAACAGCAGAGCTGAGAAAAGGATGGGCATGTACACTTACTGTCTCATCTTCAATCGTATCGATCTTAAATGACGCCCGAATGCGGCTACAAAACTTCTCTTCCGATCTTTTTGCCTTTCTGTCAGGTTCTCTTTCCTCGAAACCTCGAGTTTGCAGGCGTCTCCTCCTGTGACAGTTTAGGGTTTAGGGTCTGGGGAAAGCCAACATACAGAAGCGGGCGGCGGAATCATCGATCCGATCCGATTGGATCCGATCGGCGCTGTACAAATGAATGAGAGAGAGAGAGAGAGAGAGAGAGAGATGTACAGAGATCCGAGCGATGAAAACAGCAATCCGACAAAAGAGGCTAGAAAAGCCAGAAAAGAAAGAAAGATAATATTAACATCTTCTGATATCCGAACTGGCCCATGAGACAAAAGATACAAGAACTGCCCGGGGAGCTGGAGCCAAAAGGCTAAAGCAGCGGAGGAGATAATAAAGGCCCGGCTTTGAATGCCTGAGCTTCCTTCGAATCGCGCCGATGACAATGTGCATACGGAAGCACGACATTATTATCCATCTCTCCTGCCTACTATGTGTCTGTTTGTCTGTTTGTCGATCTGTCTGTATGTAGATATAGAACGTAATAAACGTGTTTGTGCAAGCATTCAAACGTTTGAAAACATTTGAAAAGGGCGAAATGCGCGTTCCTTTTTTTCCTTCATTTTCATTATTTTATTTTATTTCTCATATATTCTTTCCATTTATTTATTTTTATCTTCACAATTACTTACTCTCTCTTATACAACATGTGATGACATGTAATTCAATCATTATATGATATAGACCATGGCCATTTTTAAAAATTCTAATTTCTTTTTTCTAACTTGTTAATCCAATTTTACTGTACACGTTTAATTGAAACATACGCGAATACAAACGCGTATAGTTAATTCTATGTTTGCATATAAGGGTATCTTTCTCCAGAGCACCAGAGCTTCTCTCTCGGCTCGCCATTAATGTCTCTGCTCGCGCCTTTTCACCTACCCACCACCCACAGAGAAGCCAAATTCAATGGGAAAAAAAGAAGCCGAGGGATGGTGAGATCAATGTTGTTACATATGTAACATATTGTACACGTATAGTACGTATGTTATGTATTTTAAAAGTATTTTAATAAACACTTTAGAAATGGTCACAATACGTATTTTGGCACATTGCTGTTAATACATCAAATAAGGGTTCAAGATGCTAAATGTAGATTAAATACATCGTGTATGGGCTAAATAGGGGTAAATATCAGTTCAATACGGGTTAAATATAAGTTAAATACAGGCAAAATACATTGTAGATAAGTTGAATACGGGTTAAATTGCTGCATATAAGTTAAATACATGCAAAATACAATGTATATAATTAAAATATGGGTTGAATACATCAAATGATTATAAAGATTTGCAATTAATTAAGCCCCTATATATCATTTCGTAAATTTGCGCACTAGGCTTAAATTATAGAAAATTGCGGTCCAGTGCCTATCGCGCTATCCTCCTCATTTGGTTTCGATGCCTATTGCATCCTTGAACATGGAGGAGCTGTTTTGCATGGCATTCGTACGTATGTACGTTTCTTTCCGCCGCAGTATGAGCCAACTACCTGTAGGTCATTGGTCTCGATCAGTTGGCCAAATCCATAATGTCACATCGACTTACTCATTAACGAGTGAATTCCCATTATTATTATATTATACCCACAGAACATAACATTCGCATACTTCTGGTTTTGCAAACACGAATGTGAGTTTGCAAATGTTTGCGAACGTTATGTGCTTTTTTCTCTTCTTTTTTTGGAAAGAAATAATCACAATTTGTTTCGTTTTCGTTAGAAAAACTAATTTATATTTCTTAAATTTTGAATGTTCTATTAAATTTACCATACTTCTAGTCCAAAGCATACTTCTCGTGATTTATCAATCTCGAATGCTCGAATCATTCTTGACTGCATTTGCAGCTTGTAGAAACAGTAGGGTTCATTCTACAATTACACCCAAGGTCAATACTCTTGTCTGTATAATCGACATGTATAAGCCTTCGTATGTGAGACACTCATTAATTATATTTGGTCTTTTCTCACTTTGTTTTTTTGTTTCCCCTACTAACCCAGTTGTGTTCACGCTAAGACAAGATGCACAACTTGGAAGGCTTCTAATCTGACACAAACCAACAAAATGCCCATCGCATTGCTTCGATCACACCGTTCCTGATGCCATCAAAGCCAACTTGCCAACGACGAATGATCAATCACTATGCTTGTGCTCTACTTGGTTCTCGTCGAGCGATCAGAATTTCTCTCCTCTTCCTTGCTAATGCTTGGCATCGATTCGTCACAATTGCCCCGACTGTGTTGCTCGTTTGAATCAACAACAGATCAGCAGATATAAAGATGCATTAACGGCAATAGTAACAAAGAAGCAGATTTAAAAAAATTGGGTTCATGAGAATAATATATTAAAGGTGCTTAATTAGGTAAAGCGTCAATGAGCAAATAGCTGCAATTGACCACAAGTAATTCACCTTGCATTATACCTTAAGTTTGATTGGACCAGAAAGCTTAGCTGCACTAATAGAGTATGCATAACAGTTAAATCCCATAATCGAGGGTGATTAACTATATATTAGAAATGCATTTGAGGACATCAGCTTATCATCGAGCAAGCATGAGTAAAACAATCAATTACGATACTTTCAAGAATGTTTAGGACTTGAGCTTGGCCATTTGAGCTAATTTGGTTCCAAGTGTTCTACTCTTCGACAGTCAAGAAATTCAAAACATAAACCCAACATAATTGTAACCAGCAATTCAAAATCAAATGATGTGGTTCACGTCGTGGTCTTGCTTCCTTGGCTGGAATAAAGTTACAATCAGTAATGCTTAGCAGTTGTTAAAAAAGGGCTCTCCATAATCTATTTGCGAGGCAAGAAATGGAAGGAAATATTATGGCAGTTGCAACGCTCTGTTTTTTAACTTGAAAGTAGCTCACCAAATAAGAATGGTGAGAGTGGTTTACAAAATGTGAACAATGCTGACTGTTGCCACACACTTAGGGCCAATTCTAGAACACAAGACAATGCCCTTTGAAAAGACGTTGCTCAGATAGTGTATTTGACAAATTTATGTTCCTAATGTTTCTCTTGCTTGAACATGGCACAGTAATATTTTTTAGCATTTTTGCCATCGAAGGCATTGTAGTTAATGTGTTCTTCAGATACAAAAATGTCATGTACGGTCAATCCTTGAAGTATCAATGTGCAACGTTAAGAGGATTGAGCACCTTGTTGGAAAGAGCTCGACCACTGATAATGTATCTGTAGAGAGCCAATTTCATTCTTCACTAAAAAATTGTGGTTTTGATATCAATGTAGCAGTGGCATATCATAGGATACGTTGGCTGAACAGTTCTCCAAAAAACCATCACTGCTTGTTTTTTAGCTCTTCTGAATGAGGACAAAATGCCCCAACAAGAAAACCAGCGAGGGAAGGTGGCTGTATAAAAAAATAAAACCCTTCAACGATTTCAGTATAAATCATTTAAGGTAAAAAATATGGGGATGTTGTTTAATCTACAAAACAAAGAGGGTTAAACACTTTTATGATGACACTTTGAAACTTGCCAACTTCGGAACCAAAGGGCTCTTTTGTGACAATGCAAGTTTTTCGTATACCTTTGGTAGACCGCGTTTGAAGTGATAGACAAATGGATTCTTTCCATTAAGTAAGAATGCACTCTGTTTCCTCATACAACTAACACATTGCGGATAGAACCTCTGAGCTGTACTTTTTGGAACACGAAATAATGAAGCCCAAAAACTCCTTGTTCGCTGCTTTTGCTGTAGTGACTTTATGATTACACTTGGGGGTATATGATCAGCAATGCTGGGGAAAAAAAAGGACAAGTTTGGGGTCTATGATCAGCAATGCTGGAAAAAAAGGACAAGGTTTTGAGACTCTGTTAGGAAGAAACCAAGCAAATTAAGGAGTATCGAACACAAACTTGTCAAGGTTTTCCGAATAGTCTGCAATGTCATAAGTTGTATAGCATCAAATATGGATCTTTTATGCATTGTCGGGATTCCTTGATTCAATTTTTATCCTAGAGCCTAGATCCATACATAGCAAGCTCTACATCCATCCTGAATGGAATGTACCTTTTCCCAGATCTCCTGCCACAATGATGACAACCTTCTCGTCTGAAAGCTTCATTTAGTTGTTTACACTGAGATTGAGAAGCTTGATTCGGTCCACCAGCTACAAACGAGTATCGTTAGTCAACAAAACCCATGAGTCATGAGAAGTAATGTGTTAATTCAAAGTTACTACCAGGGATTGAAAAGTTTGAAAGTGCCCCAGGTCGGCAAACATCACTTGGCATCAAGTTGCAAAATTTTCCACCAAGAACCTGAGTGAATGAGAAATTTCATCCAGAAAGACAAATATTCGATATACAGGAATTTTCGATTCTTGAGAAGACATGTGCTTCAAAATGGCAATAACTATAAGTAGACATGCCTGTAGTCACACAACTTGTTCATGATTCTGTAAAGGAGACCTAAAAGCGAAGGAAGAAGGTCATAAGGTGACCTTGTTATCTATCAGAATAAATGAGTGCGGGAAAACCTGCAATCCTCTGCTTCTGATTTTGGTTATCTTACGAGCGATCAGTTTGCCAGAACATGTTGGTGGATCCCGGAGTGCCCGTTTTTCATATAAAGTATCAATTGAACGAACTCTGAAAAAATTCTTTATTGTGGTCAATCACAGTCTTGTATTCCCACAGTTTAGTCCACAGTGATTGTACAACCATGCATTTGGATGCCATTGAATGAGGTTCAAGTCATTTCCAAGTCTTAAAATTCTAGAACATTTCCTCAGTAACAAGGGAATATGGAGTGTGGATGTTAAAAATTCATAACCGAAGCAAGAAATGTTTTTCACTGGATGATCTACAGTATTCTGTTATTGACACAAGATTCTTCATTAAAGCAAATGGCAAAACAATTTGAAGGTTACAGCACGAATACAACATACCTTAAAAGCTACCAAACCGGAAATCATCGAGAAAGCTGCATCTTCTTTTGGCATAATAAAGCTTTCCAGCCTGTTTGGACCATGTGCTAAATACTTTTGAATAGCATATGACACCTACCAGAAATCAAGACATGAGAAACTGTCTAAAACGTTAATTACATCCATTCACTTACGAAAACTAAAATCTTGTTGATGTGTGATGTTTGTTTATGGACATGAAATTGTGTTGGGCTCACATATATGCATGTGTTAGGCCTACAGTCAAGATGTTTGGCACATTAAATTGATGAACACTTTAATTGCCAACATCATTCCATTGGAATTACCTTTCGTTTGATAAATGATCTCATGAATGCTCAGATTACACTTGCATTAGTTGATGCAAGATCTCAATGCTGACTCATTGATCTCAGGCAGCGAAGAAACATACCTGACCAGCAGCAAGAGAGCTGGAGGAGACAGAAACGCATCCTAGCAAGGAGCTCCATACAAATGTCGCGCATGAAACATGGCAAAACCTACCTGCAATCTAGAAAAGGAGCATCTCACGTATTACTTCGTGATGGAAATTCCAAATAGATGCAGCAAAAGAGGACAGATCGAGATTCCACATGTATATGGGTGCATATACTTCTGTCGCACAAATTTATACCGATACACACACAAAGAAGTATATACGCATTCCATGTCTCATTTGGAATGCATCTTCAAATTTCAGTCTTTATCCTTTTCTTTCCGTTTTCTTTTTTCTTGTCTTGCCTGAGCTGCCTGCAGAGAGACACCAAACGTGACAGCAGCGCCTGCAGCAGGCAGCAGCCTCTCGAGGTAGCGGGGCAGCCGATCGATCCTTCGCGCATCTCCTTCCTTCTCGGCGACCATGGAGGCACTTGTGCGAGCTCCTCCTTTCCGGAGGCAGATCTGCGAGACCGGATGGATGGATGGATCGATCAACCGATGCCCCTCTCGGCCACCGTCACCCTGCAAACGCCCCTCCCTCCGCCGCTTGAAAAACAATCTCCGACTGACGCTACCTCCGTCTCCGTCCGAGAGTCTTTACCTCCGTCTCTGCCGCTCCGTGAATGTCTGTCCAACGATCAGCCGCCATCTCTGCCTCCGCGCAAATGCTGTCTCTGTCGCCGTCGCCGTCCCCGCGGCGCTGTCTCTGTCGAATCGAGCAATGCGATGGAAGAAGCAGCGAAAGCTTCGAGCAGCGAAAGCCTGTATGTAGCCGTATATGTGCAAAGTACGTATACGTATGCACGCACGTACGTATGCGGCACGTACGTACGTACACCGTACATGTGCTCGTATATGGCACCCCACGTGTATACGTACACTTGTGTTGGGCCTTACCTATACGGAATACGGTCCTACATTGCACATCAAACCTGTGTACATACGCATTCGTACACATAAAAATACCGTGGGGCCCGAATGCTGCTCCGGGCGAGCTCAGTTTTAGAGGCTCTGGAGCCAAGTAGTGTTATGATGATCTGAGCCAGAAAACTCTAGTTTGGTCTGATCTGCTCCGCATTTAGAGATCCCACGTTGAAAATACGCGTTCGTATACATATAATACCGTGGGGCACGTATGCTACTCCAGTCGCCGGCCAATTTGGTTCAGAGGCTCTGGAACCAGGTAGTGTTGTGATGATATGAGCCAGAAAACTCTAGTCTAGTCTGATCTCATCTGATCTGCTCTACATTTTAGAGATCCCATGTTGAAAACAACTATCAAAGCACGATGTCGTTGCTCGGTGCTCATCGTGCAATGAGGCACATGCGCCATTGTTAGGCTCGTCGAATCGGCCCCATACGACCTAGCAGACACACAAAACAGCAGCACCAGCGGAATCGGATCGAAGGAATAATAGTGCGACTGGATTGGATCGAGTGATCTGAAGGGATCGCAGCATCAGCGAGCCGAATCGAAGGAATAACAACGCTGGTGGATTTGGGATCGAGTTGAAGGGATAGGCAACATCGGCGGATCGGATCAGAAGAATAACAACATGAGCGGATCGGATCGAATAAGAGGAATAACAACAAGAGCGGATCGGATCGGGGGTGGCTATCAATCTCAATCGAATCCGACCCATACGACTCGGCGAATGCATAGAATTCAGATCGAATGGAAAGCATTCGTGAACGGATTGGATCGATCGGCCATCAACCTCATCGAATCGGACCCATACGAGTTGGCGAATGCACAAAATAAACAACGCCGATAGATTGGATAAAAAAACCGAAGGCATAGCAACACCAACAGATCGGATCAAATTGAAAGTATAACAACGATAACAACAACAACAACAACAACAACACCAACAACAACAGATTGGATCGAGGAAATAACAACAACATGAGCTTATTGGAATCGAACTGAACGAATAACAACTCTAGCAGATCGGAATCGAATCGAACAGATATCAACACCAGCAGATCGGAATCGAAGGAATAACGTATCGGATCGAATCAGATCGAATCGAATCGAAGGGGTAGCAACCGCGAGCATATCGAATCGAAAGAGGATCACCCAAATTCTGCCATATGCATCATCAGAGTCCTCTGATTCTGATTCTGGGAGCACAACAATTTGTTAGAAGGTCTTCTCTCGAGAACACACTTCTCTTTTCTCTTCTTTTCTCTTCCTCTTCCTCTTCCTCTTCCTCTTTTCTTCTTCTTCTTCTCTTCTCTTCTCTTCTTCTTCCGCCAGAGTCTCCATTTCCCTCTTCTTTCTCTGTCGAAATCACCGACGCTCGTGTTCGTTCGGTGTGGGCCAAGACTCTGTTCGGGGGCCATGGAAAGCTCTTGATGCTTACATCCCACTGAACACAGAGTCTCTCTCTCTCTCTCTTCCTCTCTCCTCCCCTCTCTCTCAGAACAGAGAAGAAAAGTGCAAGCAGAAAGATTGTATACATTGATCAAGAAGCAAGACACTGCAGAAGAAAGACCCAGATCAGTGGGAGAGTTTTGCTGAAGCTACTTCCTTTCTGTGTTGGTGGGCGGGGCGGGTGAGAAAGAGGGAGATTGAGTGAGTGTGTGTGTGAGAGAGAGAAAGAGAGCGGCACAGATATGTTGGTCCAGAAGGACCCAGACACCTTCAATGCTTTGAGCATCGAAGATCAACACCCCGTGAAGATAGATTTCAGATCCGGGTTCTTCAGATCTCAGCTTCTGAAGAAAGATCCGGGAAGATTGAATAAGAAAGGTACTTTCCTGGCCTATTTCTCTGAGAATCCGTCGAAAGCCATCATTTTGGGCCTCATCTTCCTCAGCGTTTTTATACTGTTCATCGTGAAATATAGAGGAGATTCATCAACTCTCCTGTGTACAGACACAAGAAACAGAGAGTATGATAATCCCAATCCTTACCCTAATGCCAACTTTGGACAAGTGGATAAATTGAAAGACAAAGGAAGGTTTCATGTAGTGAAGGCATCCAAGTGGGTTGTCTTGGCTACTTCTAACCCTCCAAGCGAGAAAATCAAAGCAATGGCGAAGATGCAGGGTTGGCAATTGCTCATTGTCGGTGACAGCGAAACCCCTGATGATTATGATGTGAAAGGGGCGGTTTTCTTATCGATCGAACAACAATCTACTCTTGGTTTCCGAATCTTGTCACATCTTCCGTACAATTCCTACGTGAGGAAATGTGTCGGATACCTTTTCGCAATTCAACATGGTGCAAAGATGATCTATGATGGGGATGAAAATGCTTCGTTCCTCGACAACGATATTGGTAAAGCCTTTGATGTGGATTTATCATCAAAATCGGGGAAAAAGACACTTCTGGAGTACTTACCTTCCGGCAATAGAACTACACTGAACCCATATATTCACTTCGGACAGAGGTCAGTGTGGCCTCGTGGCCTTCCATTGGAGGTAATAAGCAATATAAATGCTGATATATACTATGGCCATGTGCCTCATGGTAGACAACTCATCCAACAAGGACTTGCAAATGGGTTACCAGATGTTGATGCCATCTTCTATAATACAAGGAAATCAGTTTCAGAGGCATTTGATGTAAGCTTTGATCCTCATGCTCTTCCCGTCGCTCTTCCGAGAGGCACTATGGCACCTATTAATAATCTGAATACTTTATTTCATCTGGAAGCATTTTGGGCACTCATGCTTCCTGTGTCTGTAAACCCTCATGTTTCGGATGTGTTCCGAGGCTATTGGGCCCAACGGCTACTGTGGGAAATTGGGGGTTACGTGGCTTTCTACCCACCATCTGTATATAGAGCAGATCTGAAGCATTCTCTTTCTTTCGAAGATGAGAATGATTTACACGAGAAAGCAAGCAGATTAGTCGATTTCCTTGTTGGGTGGAGCTCAACGAAAGGGTCATTTTTCGAAAGAGTGCTTGATCTCAGCCATTCTATGGCAGAAGCAGGAGTTTGGGCTCCCTTAGATGTGGCTTACACAGCTGATTGGCTTCAAGACCTGTTATCCGTGGGCTATACACAACCTGCATTATCTATCTTCGAGGAAGTGAATCAATCAGAACTTTTCGAGTTTGTTCCTCTGGCTCTTCCTTCATTACATCTTGGGGTTCAGGATACATCCACTGTGGGTTTTGAGATAGGAAACTTGATGAGATGGAAGAGATTCTATGGAAATATTGTTCTGGTAATGGAATGCACATGGCCTGTTAATCAGACAGCTCTTGCTTGGAGAATGCTGTATGGTCGAATATTTCGGAATGTAGTGCTTCTGTCCACCCAGAGTGATGCTCGATTCGGGGTCATGGCAACAGAAGATTGGCAGTCGTACAAGTAAGTAGTATGCAACTCATGTTTTCATCTAGATGCTCTATCTTGCGGCTGTTGGGAGGCAATATGTTGGTATCGAAAGTCCTGCTTTGTAAAGTTATTAGTGAATGATATGTAACAATGAGGTGCTCTGTGTTAGTCTTCCATTTCATATAGTTCGTGCCATTGAAGGAGATGTATATAGGATGTAAAATAAAGAAGTGCCACAATTATAGATCATATCTATCGAGTTGGGTCAGATTCCGTCCAATAGCTGAGGTGCATCCTCTTCTCTTAGCTAACTGGTAATGAAGTTATGCTACGCACTCTGTAAAATACTTGTTCCTACCCTTGTTTATGGACTTGCATAAATGCTGTAAAGGCGGTCCAATGCATCTGATCCATGGAGAGCCACCACCATGTATGCAATTAAGACCAGAAAACTGTCCAAAACAGTAAATGATGTGAAGTGGGCACCTGGAGTGTATAACATGCAAATGCATGCCAGTGTGAGCTGGTGGACAACTACATCAACAGAAATTTTGCATGAAAAACGAAGAAAATTCAACTTTGCGTGTATAAGGATGGGGGGGGGGGGGAATTAACGTGTATCTAATTCATTGTCACGTGATGAGAAACCAGGATTTATTCTAGCTGCAGGCAAGTACCCGGTGATTGAGCTTTTATTCCAAAAATGACAGTATTTTTCTGTATTTTCTTTTCAGAGTGTTACCGGATATCTTTCAGCGGTATGCTAAGGCAGATGGCTTTCTCTATATAAAAGATCATGCTATATTGAATTACTGGAATTTGCTACAAGCTGACAGAACCAAACCCTGGAACTTGCAAAAGGTGAAATTTCATTTACCTAACATAATTCAATATAATTTGGGGGCCATTTTGGCAATGAAAAATATATAGTGATGCTGGCTGCCTAGATGTTAAGTGGGTTTATTTATACACAGCTCCAGATTCGAAGTGTACATAGTTGTAAGCTAAACCTAATCTCTTCACTGTCGCAGTGTACAATGGCATTTCGTTTGTGTTCATGAATGAGAGTAACACAGGGAATTTTTCTTCCCAGGTGAATCAAGCGTGGAAGGTTGTCGGTCACAAAGAAAATGGAACTGAGTGGTATCAAAAGAGCAGTGTGAAAAGAACAGTGAAGAACATGGTGAAGAGCTTGCCTGTCCATTTCCGTATTACATACCGAGAAAACATGGATAACGGCCATTATGCGGTAAGCACATCCGATGCTTTCTATGTTCCACGTCGATTAGTGGCAGACTTTGTCGATCTTGTCGGGTTAGCTGCACAAGCAAAACTCCATCAAGAGTTGGCCATTCCTCTGTTTTTCCTGTGCATGGAGCATATCGAAAACTATGATATGGAGGCATTTAGCCATGTTGTGTATGAGTCGGATTCAGCCTCAACAGTTTACACTGCTGAGGCCCATATTGTAAGCCCTCTCCAGGCAAGGGACCAACACCAACTGCTTCATATAATGAAGTACATGGCAGCTGGGGATCCACTGCTTTTGGAGGTTCTTTAGCTCCTTCTTGACTTCTCAATTATTCCTAATTTAGAGGTCCTCTGTTTCACATATTCTTTTTTCAGTTAGAGGTCCTCTACTGTTTTTAATTTTGCCCCCTCCTAAGTATATCAATGGTGGATGGGAATTGATTGCCAATTTTTGCAACTGAGGGAGGTGAGGGTGGCTTCCCTCCTGATGAATAGGTTGATATCAACAGGCAGAAGCAGTTGGAGGTCATTTCACAAAAATCTTTGTAGCTCTTGGAGACATCATGTTGATATCATTGCTGTAAAGATTTTGGTTTGAGATAATTCTTTGTATATTAGCTGCAAAATCATTGTTTTATTTTTCCTCCAAGTCTTATGTAATTTCGTCTTGTCATCGAAACCTCGTGTTTGCAATGATTTTCTTCCTTTGGAGGTTTCTGACATAGCAGAGTAATGTAGTATGTTTTGATCATTGGCTCAAAATGGTAGAATGTGTACTGATCATATTCTTGATGAATAATAGACCAACTACTTTTGATAACCAATGACCATTGTTCAAAAGCAGAACAGAAAGTGCAGCCCAATCAATTAGTGTCTCCAAACAATGCTCATTTGTTGAATTTGGCAATCTCTAAGCTATTATCTCAGTACTCTTTTTTATTGCATCCAAACACATTCATGTTCCCATTGTCTGGTTTGAATCTTTAAAATCATCAAATCAATGTAGCTTCAGCAAAGTAGAATTTCACCATCAAATATTTGGTTGCATACACACCTCATTACATATTTAGTGGATGACTATGCCTACATCACCTACTTGTAAGCTGTGGAAGCTGTTGCACTACAATTCATCAATGTAATTTCATATAAAATGTATGACAAATTAATAGAATGCTCCCCATTTCACTGTGAATGGTTAGTGTACGCAAAGATTTGTAACCCAAAATCTCCGGTACACTGTTCACCACGTAACATACATGTTATCCATATCACAGCCTTCTCAAACCAGCAATTTTAATTTCTTGGTGCAAAACTCCCGCAGTTCTATCTATGTTACTTTCTTGCCCATTTCTCAGTTGCATTCATACCACATATCATGAATTTTCTGTTTCATGCACAATACATGTTACCTTCTTGCCCTTACCTCACTTCCATCCATACATTACTGTTTCTTGCACAAGCCCTATGATTTACGTCTCTAGTCTTTCCTTTCAGCCCCAAAGACATGGGCAGATTTTTCTTGCGCAGATCACAGTTTCTGGTGCAGTGTTCATGATTTTAAGTGCCTTTCAGGACCGAAAGCTTTAGGCTTGGATTTTCAGTGCATCCATTTTCATTTCCTTGACCATAAAAGAGGCACATTGGTTTAGAATCCACATGTTTAAATGACTAAGTTCATCAGCAAAAACAAAAACTAGGCTTTCAACCAAGAAAATTAGAACTCATCTGTCACACAAATGTATCTATAGTAACTTATTAAGAGATTACATCTGTTTTAGGGTGGCATATGAAGAAGACTTCTGAGAACAATGACTGAAGTACATATACAGATAAAAACCAAACTGGAAACCAGTATGACACCTAGGTAAAAGTGGACTGCCATTGTACTTTATTTATTTCTTGCTCGTTCAAACACATCATCGGAAAGATGGATCGATAGAGCTTAGAGTAACTGAAAAAGGAAGTGGAAGCAAAAGTTGGTCGAATAAGCAACAAGAGAATGCCCATAGCAAAGATGTACTACTAATAGCTTCAGATGAAAGCATGCCAGAAAAGCAACGGATGAGAATTTTGATGGGATAGACGGAGAAAGAGTGGAAAGTAGGGAGCTTTTGCTATAGTTCTCTATGAGAAAGTACCCTTATTAAGCACAGAGAAAGCTTAAGCGGTAATGAGAAAGGAAGGAACCCGAAAATCACTTCTCTGTCTCTTGTCTACGAGATGATAGAAGGATAAAAAGAACGATCCGCAAGTAGGAGCCAGGGACTTCAGAGATTGTAGCTGGCCGTACTTTTATATTTATCTAGCAACGTGTTCTTGAACTCAGAGAAATGGAGAAGACCATCACCATTTGTATCCAGTTTCTTCATGATCTGAAGGCACAAGTTTGAATCTCTGTACTGAGAGAAGCCGAGGCTACACATCCATCTGCATTCTTATCGTGTATACGAAATGCTTCCAGACGAACCGAGTTGTCATCATCATAACTTTTCTCGTTCTTAGAACTTGGTCCGAATTTGGTTTTGTTTGACGCCTCCTTATTGTTATGATTAATGTGCGAATCTAGCAAATTGTCTACTTTTCCATGGAATTTCACTGTGTTAGCATTAGATTCTTTACTGTTTCCGGAGACATTGTCACCATTTCTGGAAAAACTGGCCAGTTTGTTTTCGTTTACCTTCAAATTCTCTTTATTTGACTCGAGTGAATCTACCGTTCCTCCAAAATTGCCTTCCTTCCGATTGAATTTATTGATCTTTCCATTGGATCTACCATGATTCCCGTTCAATTGAGATTCAGCTGCGCTGTTTGTGCTTTTGTGTGCAAATAGTTGTCCATTACTGCCCTCATCCGGGTGCTTAAGAATCGCTTCTCCTTCTCCTCCTTTTGGCCGGATTTTTTCAACTCCTCTTTCAACTCTGTCTTCGGCTTCTCTCAGGTCTGGTTCAGCAGGATTTGAGCACAGAGAAGCATACAAATATTGAAACTGATAGAAAGAGAGAAGACCAGAAGACGAGTTGAGCTTGAGGAGGTCAGACATTTGACGATGAGGAATGTGTATGCCGAGCTTGTGCAGACCTTCACAGAACTCTTTGACACTGACAAAACCATCGTTGTTCTGATCGAGAAGTCTGAAGGCACAGAGAAGCGTCTCATCTACTGAGCCTTGTGGACGGCTGATATTGGAGCTTAACCACGGCAAAGATCGTGATGAAGGAGATGGTTCCGGTGTTAAAGAAGTCGATGCCGAAGATGACCATGGATGCCTCAGGCGTGAAGCCAAGGTATAGAAGAAGGCTGCCATTGTTAGGAGCCTGTCGACTCCAAGAACGAGAGAGAGAGAGAGAGAGAGAGAGAGAGAGAGAGAGAGAGAGCAGGAACCTGGATTGTTTGCTTATCAGAGGAAACTGTCTATTTTCCAAGCAAACAAGAAGGAAGCTCGTTACTTTGTCTGCTCTTTCCGATTATAGGAAGCTTGGCCGTCTCTTCCTTTCCGTGTGAGCTAGGCAGAGAGAAAGAGACGGTGGTAGAGGAATGGTTTCTTACCTTCTGTTTGATTTTTTCGTCTAATCTCTCCGTCTTCTTAAGCTTCGTGTTCCGTTGAGAAGTTTCTCGGCGCTTCTTCCCGTCGTTTGCTATCCAAGGGTGCTGCCGACGGCATCGCCAGTCCTACGCTGTCCTCGTCCGAGCTCCTTCTGATGTCCTCGATCTACGATCTACGATCTACAATCTACGCCTTTGCATCTTCTGCCTCTTCTGCCTTCGATCTACACCTTCGCTTCTTGCATCTTCTGCCTCTTCTGCCTTCGATCTACACCTCCGCTTCTTGCATCTTCTGCCTTCGATCCGTCGACACCTTGGCCTCTTGCACCTTCTGCCTCCGATCTACTACACCGTGGCTTCTTGCATCTTCCGCATTCGATCTACGACGCCTCCTGCTTCTTGCATCTTGTGCCTTCGGATCTGTCACGCGTATCTTCCTCTTCTTCTTCTTCTTCTTCTTCTTCTTCTGCTGCTGCTTCGTCTTCTTCAGCTTCCTGTGTGATCGATCCTTGTCTTGCGCTTCGTCTGCATCGTCACAGCAACCATTTTCTTCTTGGAGCAGGAGGATGAGGCGGGGAGAAGACGGAAGCTCTAACGTTCAAAATCTAGTAAGAACAAACAACGGCCTGAATTCCTGCATGTCCCCCATGCATGCATGCATACACATGCATGCATGCATAGACATACATGCAT
>JBBBWG010027979.1:0-11332 GCA_037176905.1 Azolla pinnata | reverse complement strand
CATGCATGCATAGACATACATGCATACACATACATGCATACACATACATGCATACACATACATGCATACACACATGCATACACATACATGCATGGGTACACATGCATGGGTGTGTTTGTTTATGTATGTGTGCCATGCAGGTATGTCTCTATGTGGGTGTCTCTATGTATGCGGCGCATGCATGCATGCATGCACATGTAAGTCGTGCGGTCCAGCTATGATGTACATGCATAGTGTACATACATAGCTTTGCGTGTGGATGTGTCTGTATGCCTGCATGCATGCATGATAGGTATGCATGCATGCGTGCATGCGTGGTATGTATGTATGCGTGCATGCGTGGTATGTATGATATGCATGCATGCGTGGTATGTATGTACGCGTGCATGCATGATATGTATGCATGGGTATTGTATGTATGCGTGCATGCGTACATGCGTGCAGTGGGCATGCATGAATGCATATGGTGTAAAGCGTGTGGTTCATGTGTAAACACATCAGTTTGTGCACGGATGTGCCCATGTCTATGTATGTGCGCAAGGGTGTATGTATACTACGCGTCTGTCAAATGAATGTGTGTGCATGTGCCATCCATTGATTTCGCATCGAATGCATGCATGCGATCGTCTGACTTATGGACGGATCGTTTTTGCTGTTGCCATGGCTTCCTTGCACATGGTTTTTTTTGCTATACAGTTTTCTTGCTGCTCTGGCTGCTGCATGTGGATGAAACTGCTGATCAATTCGAGAATCTGCCCAATAATAGCAATCGACATGTTTCGATGGCTTGTCGTCGTGCATTGGTTGTATCCATTCTACATCCATGGCTAAGTTTCACACTTGTCATCGGTGGCTGGCTCGAACGGGAAAGACTCTCTCGACGGTGCTTCCTATTTTTAGACACGGTTGGCTGGTTGTGTTGGAGTCCGACTATAACTTGACAAGCTTGACTTTCCTTTCGAGTTGTTTGTTCCGAATCGAGTGCATTGCAAGCCGATAATGAATCGAGCTCGCGGCATGCTTACGATTCTGTTGTACTTCACGCCAATCTGGATTACAATATCTAACGCTATCATGGGGAAGATTACCGATGAATGCCTCGATTCGTCACCCTGTTCGGTGCAATAATTTCTTGCGATTTTCAGTTCGATCGATGCAAATCTTGTTTGCATTACAATTTGATGCCTGTTATCAATCAATCAATCAACCAACCAACCAAATAGCTAGTTTATCTAATCATATCAATTAATGAATATTAAAAACTAGAATTGATGCAACATCAAAAAGAATCTGAAAAAAAATTATAATGAAAATGTACTTCACAACTCATCAAAAGATTGAGGTAAATCACTAGTATCCACCTTTAGGTTTCTTGTATATAGTTGGTTCTATTACTTCTGCACGAAAAAAAAGACCTAGAAATACGTAAATTTCTTATTGATTTATTAATGATCGTTTACAAAAAATGTGGGCTGATATCAAAGTTAATTACGTAAAATCTGTTAGGCATCAATATTCAAAAAAATAGTAAATTGAGACAATTTCGTGCATTTGTCCATAATTTTACTGACTATTATTTACATAAAAGTAGCAATGATGAGCATATCTTAAGCAATATTTCAACTTTAAAAAAAGATTCCCTTTAAGTGTTGAAGAAAGATCTGTCTTGAATAAAATATGCAAAGATAAGAAATTCATGACTAGACACAGTAATATATATTATAGGGAGAATTACTAAAAAATATATAACAAAATTATAAATCGTATTTTAACGCCCACCCTTATATTCCACTAAAAATTAACATCCAACTAATTCCGTTAGTATAATGTTGATTGATTTTTATTCCTAATCGCTTCCCACTAATGGATTGTTATGTCCTTATATCTAAGACATTGTAGTCCAATGGGCTTTTTTTAATAACTAATGACATTATATTTACCAAAACATTTTAATAAAATCTTAATCGATTAACGTATTAATTTGGTGCTAAGAAATTAATTGATTATTGATTATTCAAATTAGGCATAAGTTTGTAATTTAAGCTTTAGTAGGCGTTAAAATGTAATTTATAATTTTGTTAAGCGTTTATATACCGCGTTCATACACATGAATAACTCTTTACAAACTCAATTTGGTCTACAAGAGATATATTAAATTGTTAGTCTAAATAGGACCAAGTATGTGGGTAATTAGAACTTAATAGGACCAAGTATGTGGGTAATTAGAACTTAGCATGTCATCGAAGTCTCACCAAAATGGGTCTAGCAATAATATACTAGCCTTATCATTCAAGCATCGATTGATACATTCAGCTTAATGGTTATCGAGATATTGTCATGTAGTCCTTGTGTATGGACGTGGATCTAGTGTTGTAAGTAATTGGCACAAGCAACTAGTCGGAGCTTGATTCTACAAGGTTATTTGATACTGAATATAATCATATTGACATTTGGTAATACGGTAACGGAATGATGAACTCCCTGGCTTTGTAGTATAAGATATAAAACCGATTTACTTACGAGAAACAAAAGGAACACAGTTCTATAGATTATGGTATCTTTTTCCAATTTTTATGAGGATATCACATGGCTTAAAATAGAATTAAATTGATCATAGTTGGCTGTTAACTCCACCCATGAATTGAAGGTGTTATCTTTATCTCAACAATGAAGGAGGGTTTGAGAAAGACTAAAGGTATATAATTTTAAGGTACGCATTGTTGCTACTACCATCAAAAGGTGGGTTGCTATCGAGGATTACGATTGAAATGTAGTAGCCGAGGGGTTAATTTTTTTCTGCACCCTAAATTTTATAAGCAAACCAATTCTATTGTTATGGGTTATCTTACGATGTGTACGTTGATCAGTTTAGCTGATCTCCTTTGTATCATTTATTTGATAATGGAAGGATCTTGGTTAGAAAAAAGGAAGAAGAAGAAGAAGAAGAAGAAGAGGAAACAAAAGGAACATTGAACCACACTCAGAGATCAGAAGAATAAGAAGGGTAATCTCTCAGAAGAAATAACAAAGGTCAAAAACAGAAGAACTCTAGAGGGGCATTTTGGGAATATGTGCCAAATCACAGGGGTATTTTGGGAGTTTAATAAACTTGTGAAAGAAAAGAAAACAAGAGAAAGAAGCGAAAAAACAGACAGGCAAAACCCAACAAAAACACAGAAAGAAGCAGAAAGAAGCAGAAAGAAGCGGCTATGGCGGGGGAGATGGCGATGGAGCGGCGCTGGACGGAGGCCTTGCTCGTCGTCCTCGGCTTCATCCTACACGCTCTCTACATGCTCAGCATCTTCGACATCTACTTCAAGACTCCCATCGTCCATGGCATGGATCCTGTCGAGCCTCGCACACACGCGCCCGCGAAACGCCTCGTCCTCTTCATAGGTACGCCCTCCCTTCCTCCCTATCTCCTCTCCCATTCATCCCGTATCTCGTGGTCTGATTCTAGAGCCATAATTCACAAATCTTTTGAATTATCAAAGCCATGCACATCGGTCAATTCTCAGTTTTCTGCTCCCGTTTCATTCCCGAACGTGCATTCCAATTTTTTTTCCACATCGATCCTCCTCGATCTGCTTCGCTTCCATGTTCTTTTTTCACCTCCCAGAAATGCACGTGTTTTTTGGCCAGCTTCGTATGTTTTTTAGCCATTGAATATTCCCATTGGTTCTTCCATCTCCTACATTTGATGCCGATGCCTTCAAGATCGATTCTTGCCAATTGTTGCGAGTTGCGTCTCGCATAATATTCTCAAGGACCGAAGCAAAACTCATTTTTGCTCAGATAATACTTCTAGAACTTTACCAGTGTAGCGACAATCTTTCCCCAGTTTTTTGGTTAGATTCACCACCAATGATCATGCTGCGTTGCTTCTGAGCCTTGATCATAAAAGAAAGCTTCCGAGACTCCATGAATTGCAGTGCTTATAGGCATGGTATGCAGAGCATTTCCCAGGTCTAACGTGGTTTCCCATTCGAATGAAAAAATGATCTTTTTGGCATGTCATTTCCATTCTTTTCCTGTTATTTTTCTCTTCGTTGGCCTGTATATGATCTTTGGATCTCCGTTTCACAGTGCTACGGACAACAGTGATCATGGTTGATTTTTTTCTCCATCGAAACTGAATTGATTTACATATTTATCGTGTATCAGTAGGACTGCACAACGGTTGAGCTCCCTAGCAACAGATTATTTCGTGATTTTCACTAGGATATACACAGCGACATGTTTCTCTCCAGCTGTTGTAAATATTTAGGTCTAGAGCGTGATTAATATACACAGTGTTGTGTATATGTGTGCACGAGAACGAGAGGGGAAGCGAGAAGTATACACCAATGACAAAGAATTATTAAGTAAAATGGTGGAGACTGCAATAGGAGTAGAAACGCTCAAGGTAAACGACATGGTTTAGAATTAATGCAGATCTAAGTCGAAATACATCTTAAATTGGGATGCGCAAGATGTAGCACCAGCTATATATGGATCGTCGAATGTTACCCGAACACCAGTTTGTTGTGTTATCTGCCCATAAATTTGCGTCTATTTCTCAGCACTAATTTAGTAAGGGTTTTCATACGTACTGTAGAGAGCAAAGGAAAGAAAAAACGTTTGTCTTCCTAGTTGTCTAGAAAGCTTTCCTGAAAACATGTTGCGTCTGCAACATGTACACATTGAAATTCTTCTTCTTTTGTCATCAAATTAATGCGGCAATTTTTAATTCAATACTTTTGAATGAATAGTATTCCATTGTGATTCTTGATAGATTTAACTTGTCGTACTTTCGTTGTTCTTCTATATTTCCTTCTCTGGCGTGCACTTTCGATCTGTTGTGCTCCATGAGTTTCTTGATCGTAGTACACAGATATCATGCTTAAAAAAGGAACCGAAAGCCACAACATTCTAACTACACCGACGCTGTGTAGGGTTATTTGTTTCATCAATGCACTTTATGTTTGTGGGTAATTTTAAATATTTCCTATTGGATGTAGCTGACGGATTACGAGCTGATAAGTTCTACGAGATGGATGGGAATGGGAGATATAGGGCCCCTTTCCTAAGGAGTATTATTCAAACTGAGGGACGCTGGGGAGTTTCCCATGCCCGACCCCCTACAGAGTCTCGTCCTGGACACGTTGCAATTATTGCTGGTTTCTATGAAGACCCCAGTGCTGTAACAAAGGGTATGTGGGTTTTATCTGCAAAATGGCATTTCTTGTTATGCTAATCAGTTGAGCTGGATATGAGCTCTAACAGGTTTGGCTCATAGGCATCTAGACGGTATCTTTTGACATTTAAGTCTTCAATATCTTTATATCTTTGAGTTAATGAGGTTGACGATTACGAAAATATGCAGCTTGTATGGTGGGCAATGATGCTTAGTTTTCCTGCGGATGTTTGATTAACGGCTAAGAAGAATATGCTTGTTTTAGGTTGGAAAGCAAATCCTGTGGAGTTTGACTCGATTTTTAACAGAAGTAGACACACGTTTGCTTATGGCAGTCCAGATATTGTGCCAATGTTTTGTGGACACTTGTCGAATACCCATTGGAAAGTGTATCCCCAGGAATATGAAGATTTCGCTGCAGGTTTTGTGACTTATTCTTTGAACTGTGGAAACATTTGTAGAGGCTTCTTAGGGTTTCATTATGACACATCCATTTCCTTTATTCTTTCTTTTTTTTCTGTGCAGATGCATCATTTTTGGATGAATGGTCATTTGAAAGGGTGGGTGAGCTCTTGAACCAGTCTAATGATGATCCAGAGATTCATAAACATTTGTATGAAGATCAAGTAGTGATCTTTTTGCATCTCCTTGGTTGTGATACAAATGGTCATGCTCATCGGCCATTTTCACCTATATATTTGAATAACATAGAAGTTGTGGATTCTGGAGTCAAGGCGACGGTTGAACTAGTAGAAAAATTATTTCCGGATCAGCAGACTGCGTATATATTTACGGCAGATCATGGAATGAGTGAGAAAGGTATATCTCTTTAACTTCACTACTTCGCATAGAAAAGGAGAACTGGGAAATACCCCAGGAGTTCTGCTTTTAAACCCTGTCTCAACCTCAGAATGATAGAAGAACAGGATAAGGGTAACTTTGGGGTATTTCAAGGTTTTCCCTTATCGATAATGATAACACATATTCTAGTACATCTGACCTAGGAATATTTTACTACCCCAGGAAGCCATGGAGATGGTCATCCGACAAACACAGAGACACCACTTGTGGTTTGGGGAGCTGGTGTGCGGAAGCCAAGCCCTGCTAGTCCAGAAGATTATGGTGATGATGAGGAAAAGTTTGTTGACCAGCATGAGCATCATCCTCCAACGCCTTCTAGTTGGGGTCTTGGAGATTATGAACGCATCGATGTCAATCAGGGTGATATCGCACCTCTTATGGTGATGGGCTCTTGATCTATCATCTGAGTACTCTTCTTACCACAAAATTTTTGTCCAAAAATTTAAGATGTGTCGTGATTTTGTTTTAATTGTTCGTGTGTTTTAATCTTGTTTGGTCTCCTGGCAGTCTACTCTTTTAGGCCTTCCATGCCCATTAAATTCTGTTGGGGCATTGCCGATTGACTACTTGGACATCAATGAGGTAGGTAATTAAGAATCAGGTGTCTGATGATACTGACAGTGGCTTGCTTTATTATCTAATAGTTTATGTTGGTATATATTGGCGTTCCATGAAAACGTTAAGGCCGTTTTGGTGATTTCATACTTTTATGTGCCCACTTTCTCCTTTACTAAATATTTTCACAACGTGTAATAGGTGGAAAAAGCCGAAGCTGTTTATGCCAATGCAAAGCAGATACTGAATCAATTCCTTCTAAAATCTCGTATCCGATACTAATTGATGTCAAAATTTAAAAGCATTGAATTGCAATCTGAAGGTGATCTGATATTACATACGTCTTCCTCAGCTTCTTTTGCTTACATGTGCACAGAATTGAAACAAGCCACATCCTTGAATTTTAAACCATTTATTCCTCTTGCCGGATATGAAGAAATTGTGAAGGAAATAAGGGTTTTGATCGACAAACATCAATATGACGAAGCTATAAAGCTGTCGCAAGAGCTCATTACCCTCTCGCTTTCAGGGCTGCATTATTTTCAGACATATGATTGGTTCTTCTTGATGGGTACAGTCACAATGGGTTATCTAGGCTGGATGGTCTACATACTTTTGTACGTGATCAAGAACTATACGTCATTTTTGGTTAACCCATTGAAATCAGTGGCGAAGTTACCAGTACGGCAGAAAAAAATCATGGTAACCAGTGTAGTTTATTTGCTGTACATCCTCTTTTATAAAAGTGGAATAATTTTAAAAACCAGTCTGTAGGCACTTCAGAATGCGTTATTTTTGTCTCACTTGTATACGCAAGGCGCTTTCTTTCTAGGAAAATACGCAAATACGTAATTGTGGAGATTGGTTCACTTAACTGAAGAAATTGTATGTGATTATAGTCTCTCTCTAAGCAGCAATGATCGTTTTTCTGTTAACACCTCCCTTAATCAGACTGGCCACACCCCTGTTTCAATCTTTGTTTGATTATAAGTAACACCTTCGATTGTTGCTGTTGGTTGTGTACATCACATTTTTAAGCTGTGGTCGTGGCTGTATTAGGTACGGATATGTGGAACTGGGATAATGGGGGTTTGCTCAACCATCCTTTTGATAGAACAAGCGCCACTTCTATACCATGCATATCTTGGGCTCGCACTGTTTTTCTGGACAGAGATATTTAGCGATTCCAATATTCTGAGCCATATCTGGAGTGCAGTACGGACGTCACGGATACGCTTCTTCATCAGGACATCCTTTGCTGTTGGGGTGTCACTATTGGTGCTAGAAATGCTGGTATGGTTCCATGCTAGGATATCTTGTTCATTCTAGTTTGGGTTGTTAATTTGGCAAAATGTCATCAACCAAGTATTACACCTGTCATTTGTACATCGATGTGGCCAACTGAAACTTCACTAGGTTTTGTGGAATTGTATGGTCAATTACCAAAGTAATCTTTAGCTGTCTCCTGTTTTGGGGTTGACCAGTGGCGTTTTGCAGAAAACGAGAGGAACTGGTGTAATAAAGAAGAGATAAATAGAACGAATCATACTTTAGTGTTTGTTTTGTAACTCTATCGGTTCAAAATATGATTGCTCTTATTTTCTTTATAGGTCTTGAGTTTCTTCAAAAGAGAGGTGTACACTGGAGTTTTTCTTGCAGCAGGGGTTGTAGGTGCCGTCATGGTTTCATGTGATACCCCAGGATTGTCAATGGTCCCAAGTTTTATATGGGCTTCTTGCTGGTTGCTCTCAGGATTTACTCTCATGCCTGTACATATTGCCGACAATATTGTCCTTGTGTAAGTGCTTTTTATTTGTAACAGTCTATCTAAAGTAATGTTCACTCTACTATGAAAATATCCAAATTCTTTTATGCTTTGTATTTTCCGAATCCTAGGCAGCTATAAGATATATTTCTCATAATTTGTGTGCTTGGGATTTTGGTAAATACAAGTAAGCAATGAGCATGCTATCTTACAGTGTGTTAGACGAGGCCTCGGGCTCTTTTCAAGGCAGTCTGCATGTTGTTTGTAATTTTCTGTTGCAGTGTTTTTAGTGGAATACTCGTAATCCTCCTTGCCTTTTGGAGCCAATGGTTGAATTATTATTCTCTTCCATACGATCAAACGTGGCGGTCTATCGTGCGCGAGCAAACAAGAAAGTCGAAGAATCTAAGTGGAGTCTTTCTAATTCAGGTACTCCTTTGGTGTTGAAAAGACCGAGGCATTCATAATCTGTGTTTTGGAGGTATAGCAATTAAAACACGTGTTTCTATTTTGTAGATTTCTCTTGTGGCAATGTCCACAGTCATGGTTTGGATTTCCACTTCTTCCCGCGCCCAAAATAGAGGACTTCCTGTGCATATTCAGATCATAAACTGGATCCTTGCAGGCATGTAAATTTCCCTCGAATCTTTGAATTAAAACAATATGATTGTTTATGGGAGGCATACGCTGGAAGCATGCATCTAATGGGGTATCATCGATTTCAATGCGACAGGACTGCCTATTGGAGTACCGGTATTTTCACCCCCAGACATTTTAAGCAGATTAACATCCATCTTCTTAGGATTCGCCCCAACCTTTTTGCTCCTTTCAATCGGGTAAGATTGTGACTTCGTTTGTATAATGTCGCTGTATGATTAAAGGAGTTTACCGTGTCACGTGCTGCCTACAAACAGTATTTAGTGTCGTAGAGTCTTTGGCCCTACTTAAACAAGGAGTGGAAGGAGTAATTGTTGATCCACTTTAGAGGGGATGTGGAGAAGTGCAAGGAAAAGAGGATCTAATCACCGGATGTTTCAGCAAGGTCCCATCTTGGGATTTTCTGTCTATGAAAGCATTCGGGTCGCACTTTCCAAAGTTTAAACAAGTAGAAGACATGAATCGGCTGTTATAAACACGTTACAAAATGCTGCTGTCGTGTTTCGTTGTTAGAACAGTTGCCACATCTCCATTGGCATTGTCGATAGAAATAAACTTTCAGATGAATGGCTGTTTTTTGTTCTCCCTCACAGATCTCTTCTTCTATATCACACTTCCAGGTACGAAGCATTATTCTACAGTGCTTTGGCTCTGGTATTGATGGCGTGGATTGTAGTAGAAGCTGTGCTCATGAATGCTAGCATACGCACCGATCATTATGGGGTGTCGTTGGACACGGTGTCCTTTGTTGATCTTTCAGTACCTGCTCCATTAAAAGCCAACAGGGCTTTGAAGCTTGCTGATATGCGAGTTCCGCTATGCTTTGTAAGTTGTTTGGCCTCTGTATTGACGCAAGACAATTGCATGATTTGTTGTTGCTGTTCCACAATCTACGACGTGCTGTTTTTTGTGTGTGGAATAGCGAGTTGTGACATAAGAAGGTATATGCTGAGTTTTTAAACTGATTTTGTCACAACTCGCAATTCCATGTTACTGTGACATACTGAGTTTTTAGACTGAGTACGTTACATGAAAAAGGTAACTAGTTTAAAAACCTAAGGTCTTGATGTTTGCTGGGTGCAGATAGTGTTGATCAATGTCGCTTTCTTTGGGACCGGTAACGTGGCGAGTCTTGCAAGTTTTGAGATCTCGTCGGTTTATCGATTCATCACAGTTTTCAGTGTACATTACACCGCTCCCGAATTTCTTTTCATTCCATGGATACATCATATGTATTTGTACTCATATATGTTTCTTTTTTCGCAGCCGTTCATCATGGCCGCCCTCTTGGTGTGGAAGCTGCTGATACCGTTCATTCTCGTCATGTGAGCTTTTTTTTTTTGGTGGTTCTGTTTCTCATCTATGACGGTGGTTGGATAGTTCGTCCCCTCCTCAAGAAGAATTTCGAATCTCGTTCTTGATTTTCAGGTGTGCCTTCAGTGCTGTTATGAAGCTTCTCAATCTCCCGAGGTTGGGCTGCTTCTTTGTGGTGATGCTGTTCTCAGATGTGATGACAATCCACTTCTTCTTTCTTGTAAGTTTATTTATTTTTGTATTGCTTTTCTGTGGCTTCTTATCTAACAAGCAAGCAGCCCCACCCCCGGTTTGGTACTCAAAACCTTCCCGGTTTCGGAATGGTTGTGTTTTTGGAAGGTCCGGAATACAGGAAGCTGGTTGGAAATTGGGCAGAGCATCAGTCATTTCGGTATCATGAGTGCACAGGTGGTGTTTGTATTACTTCTTTTTGCCATCACCAATTATTTGACGCGAGATCTTGAAGTGGTCCGGCAAGAACAAGTAAAGTCGGTGTAAGTCAGCTGTAGCTGCAAAAGAAAGAGTTCGTTGTATTCTTTGTAGCCATCAAGGAGATCTTGGAATGGTCATTGTTTCTTATAAAGGAGCGTGTGATTGAAAGGCTTTTCTAATGTTATTCGAGCTGGGTGTTGAGGCGCAGAATCGTGGGCACGGTTGCTTTGTTTATTTATATGCATGCATGGGAAGTCGAAAATGAGGGAAATCAGAAGGAAGGCACGATGATGATGATGATGATGATGATGATGATGATGGTGATGGTGATGATGGTGATGGTGATGGTGATGGTGATGGTGATGGTGACGGCAGTGACGATGATGATGATAATCTATATATATATATAGATGATTTGATCGTGGCTGATACTTAGAGGGAGAAGATCTATATGCATAATGTATCTGTCTATAGAAGTGCAGCGCAGAGTTGTTGTAGTTAATGTTGGGCGGCGGCGGCGGCGGCGGCGGCGAGGAGGCGGCGAACGGCGGCGGCGGTGGGGAGCGCGGGGA
>JBBBWG010027978.1:96154-114594 GCA_037176905.1 Azolla pinnata | reverse complement strand
AGCTTATATAAGTCAACCTTCATGATACTAATGCTATATATTAAAGGCTGCCACTTACTGAACATCCATATCGACCACATTCCCATGAGCCTCCATATGTCCGGTTCAGAGGAAGGAAAGACTAGGTTAAAAGACAGCAACCCTCCGGCAAACATGGACACATAGCCTTGCACTTCAAACACAGTATAAAGGGTGGAGCCTGGCACAGCCGGGTTCTTTGATTTGGTGGATGCGCGTGGAGCGAAGGTAGCCGCGGTTTTCTTCACAGCCTGATTAATGGAAACAAGAAAAAATCTTCTTCTTTGCTAGAGGGAGAGATCACTTATACCAACAACGAAGAAAGAAAGCAACAAGGGAGGGATCTGTTGGACAATACCTGGGAGATATCTTTGCTGATCAACGACGATGACGACGACGACGACGAAGAAGAAGATGCAATGTCTTCTTTCTCTCTTTGGGGCTCATCGCTGAGAGCTGTGTCTCCTTCCGAAGAGCTGGGCTGCTCTGTAGTCGGGTCGGAGAGAGCTCGTATGGGCCTGCTGCAATGCCTCACGATGCGACCGTTCCTGCTCCTGCTTCTTCTAGCGCATGCGGCGAGGGAAGGAGGAGGCCTGCAGCACAAGCAGGCAGGTGTGGAGGAAGAAGAGTTGGAGCAGGGCGAGGGCGGAAGGGGGAAAGAGGATGGCGATGGCGAGAGCAGCAGCCCCTGCATCGTGGTCCTCTTCTGCCTCTCTCAAATCGCCCACTACATATTCCTACAGATAATGAACTCTTCTTCTTCTTCTTCATTCTTCTTCTTCTTCTTCTTCTTCAATCTTCTTCTTCACTTCTTTCTTCTTCAACTTCAGCTAAAAAAAACTTCTTTCTGCAAAATACACTTCTACTGAAAACATTTCTGCTAAAGTTCTGCTAAACAAATTGTCACTCTGCTGCATTTTTTCAATGTTTCTCTATGAGTTTTCATTTGCGTTCGATCGATGCCTTCCCGACATGTTCTCCTGATTCACCGAACTGTGCAACAGTTCTCGAGCACTAGCATCTGGAATCGTCTAGATAGCGCATATGATGGATCGAGCGCGATCTATTGTGTCCCAAGACATTCTGGCTCGGTGTCGAGGCTAACAGAATGTACATCTGATGGGATTGTCTGCATGTAGCAAATGCACACTATGTGATGCCCATCTCCCTACTCCGTGGGATAATCGGGCTGAAATTGGCATGTTGTGCCTGCCCTAAAGGATGAAGAATGGTCGATCGACCAAGAGATGGAGTGTGAGGGACGGTGAGAGCGAGATCGTAACCTACAGATCGTAAGTTATATATCGCTTGAGATTGTGTGTAACCTCCCCCCAATCTTGGCTCCATTATAAACTCCACCCAAGCCCGATTGCCCCCCATTGCCTTCTTCTCAGCCAAAGGGTTGTGGCGCTCGATTGCCCGACGATCGATCGGAAGCCCGTCTTGCTCTTCGTTGTGTTGCAGCAGTCGTACAGGCGGGCGCCAGATCGTTGCATGGCGTATACTGGGTTGTACTACTTCTGGCTGATCTTGATCAGCTCCTTCAGCTCCTACTCTCCCCAACAACGAATGGATGCGTCCGGGCCTACAGAAGACACGTCGTGGCCTCGTCCACCCCTGCTCCGCACAGTGGGCAACGGGAACTGGGATATCCCATTCAGCTCCTCCTCTTCCTCGCCCGTCAACTACACTAGTTGGGCCTCTCGACTTACCTTCTACGTGGGTGACAAGCTGGGTAATAATCTGCATACATACTCTCACTCGGTAGTCCCAACTTCGTTCTCCCTATCTCACACTCTAGTGTGTGTGTGTGTGTGTGTGTGTGTGTGCAGAATTTAAGTATGCCGTGTCGGAGCACAATGTCATCCGCGTGAACTTGACAGGTTTCCAGAACTGCGACCAGAAGCTGGGGCTCAAAACCTACGACGACGGCGACACGATTGTGACCTTGGATGCATCCGGTGCATGGTACTTCATTTGTGGGAAGTCAAACCATTGTCGCCGTGGCCAGAAGTTGGTGATCGCAGTTCAACCCATACCATCATCTCCAAACCCTTCATCGGGCTCTCGTATGCCCCAGATCTCCCCACCCATAGCTGCCACATTGGCACCCTCCCCGTTCTCTGCCCCACTCGAACTGCCGCTGGCACTCGGCTCATCGCAAATCCCCCTCATGCCTCATCCCGCATCAGTAGGGCTCAAAACCATGCCCACCATCATGTTCCACTTTCTGGATGCCCTCATTCTACAATGGCTTTTCATTTACATCTTGTGATTTATATCCCACTTAAAACATCGATCCCACTCGCGCATTGTCTCATCCTTCTCCTTTGTCCATTTTCAAGCTCGACTAGAACAACATTTGTTTCGATTCTCTCCTCTTCTTGTTCACGTACAATAATGGTTTTCCCATGATCCGAGCTTTCATGTGTGGGTAAAGGAATCCGAGCTTTTGCACAAATGTGGATGGCAACATAAAATCATTGTTCAAATCCAAGGATACGATTGAGAATACTTCACTGCAAACAACAAAAAGCTTGCCATCGAAGTGTTGATTAGGGTATTTGTGGAAGGTACTATTATTTTGAACCCTGGTGAATTGTTTTAACCTGAATCCTTAAAGGCAAACTGAATCCATTTTCTTAGTGATGTATTCTGCCTAACTCAGCCTTGATTCCAAGAGATCAGCATATCATTCCAATCATCCATTTACAGATTTACTGGTTTAGCTAATGATAGATCAATCATCGTTACTTGGATGCCAAATCATCTTGATCTCTGTTCAAGGCATAAAACCCTTCACACACACACATACGCATTCTTTGATCAGTATATAAGTATATGTTAAGGTTGCTAATACATGGTATGAAAATGAGTTGTAAATTGCTCTAACTCCCAAAAGCTCAAGAAAACTCTCAATCTTTCTCATATAAATAGGGTTTAGTGATGCCTGACATACTACAACCTTCTTGATTCGGCCAGTTGCATATATTACAGCCAATAAAACTTCCGGTGAAATCTTGCATTCTTCATACCAAGACATTTCTAGGAAAGAAACCGTCTCAAAAGGCGAAACTAAAGAAGTAAATAGAGCTTCGCACTATAAAACAAAATGCCTCAAATTAAGGTTTTATTATGTCTGTGGAAGTTCACCAACACTAGGACTTGGCCTTGGTGCCAGTAAAGGTTGCAATGCCTTCACCACAATACTCATGTTTGGGCGGAACTCTGCCTCATACTGGACGCATAAAGCTGCAACAGCAGCCATCTGCAAAAGCACAAATACAACCTCCATTTAGTGTAAATAAGCATTTAACCTTAGAGTTTGGGTAGCCTGGAAGATTGGTTTCACCACATGCGAGCTTACCAAACAATGAGCGCGTAAGTACCTTGGCAACTGCCTTTGGAGGATAGTCCGACTTCAGCTTAGGATCCACGCATTGCTTCACCTTGTCTTCACTCAACCGAGGAGTTGCCTTCAAACACAAAAAAAACATTTATCATATTCAGTCTTATAGTTACATCAAAGCTTTTGCATTCTTCAGCCAGGCAGCCGGCCTCTTGTCCTAAAAGCTACATGTTTGAGATATTGGATAAAAGAAAAACTTACCCAAGTCACTAAACTTTGTTGCCCACGGGGCATAGTATGATCTACAGGTTTCCTTCCAGTAAGCAACTCCAATAAAACAACGCCAAAGCTATAAACATCACTTTTCCGTGACAGCTGCCCTGTCATTGCATACCTGGAACCAAATTCGTGCACTGAGCTCATCAGACAAAACAAAAACAGAAATCTTGCAAAGCATTGGAAGTATCTTTAGGACTCTCTTCCTCAACATCAAAGACAACACATCACATTTAGAAAAAAATTAAGTAAACCTGGAGCTGCATGCATCGTGAAGCACTTACTCTGATTTACAATGTGCTGAAGAGGTTGGCTTTTATTTCAATAGACGTGAATCTGAATTCCCTAAAAAACGTATACCAGCATCAAGCGTGCCATCATAACCTTACAATAGCTCTCACATTCCTAGTATATTATAATCAATGCACAGGCTTTTTCCACTGTGGAAAGCCACGGTATGTGGCCAATCAGATTTTATGTTGCTATCTCAATATTTATCTGTGATCTCGATTCACTCGTGCATTTTCTGGATTGGGAGAGAAATCTGAGAAATAAATATTTTTTATGCCACACCAATAATAACATATTTCTAGAAATACAATCAAGTGACTGCAAACGATGAAATCATGTGCAGCAACATCAGAGTGGAAGCTTGCGCATGTAGCAGAATAAAAAACATGCCTGACAAATAGTCTTACGAGGTAGCATGTGCATCTACAAGTTACGGATTTCCAGCACCTATGACAGCCGGAACCATTCTCATGTGACTGATATATATCCAACACACTGTAAAGTATGCATTATTCCTTTGTTGAATTATATGATGCTTGAATCAAAGTGTAACGTGTGACTTACTCGGGAGCATGATAACCAAAAGTGCCTAAAACACGCGTTGAATGCAGTCTTGCAGCCATATCTGGTGCCTGATTGGACAAACTGAAGTCTGCAATTTTCGTTGCAAAATCATCAAAAAGAAGAACATTGCTTGATCTAATGTCACGGTGTATGATGGGTGGTTGCACCTTCTCATGAAGGTACTCCAACCCCCGTGCAGCCCCTACAGCGATCTTCACTCGCTGCATCCAATCTAGGGTTGGGCCTGGCTGTGCACCTTGCACACCTTTACGCCCTGAAAATGCATAGTCACACCATCAGATCCTCATTAGTGAACCCCAAATCTTTCAGTATTTCCATTCCCACCATGAAGGATGTCATGCAACGACCCCATTGTTGCAAACTCATAAGCAAGAACCCGCAATCTCCCTTCCACGCAATACCCAAGAAGTTCAATCAGGTTTTCGTGTTTGAGTCTTGAAACGACAGAAACCTAGAATTTCCAAGGCGTTTAGCAGAGGCTGAATGGCAAATTTTAAAACTTTGAAAAATACAGGTTCAAAAATGAAAATCAACCTGTTCTAAGAACTCATTGTCCGGTTCTTGTTGGTTGTTCTCGTCCAACTTTTTAATAGCAGAAGCTCGAGCACCAGCGATGTAACCAAAATAGACACGTCCATATGATCCTTCTCCAATTAATGATTTTGGCCCAAAGTTGTCAGTTACCTCCATCAGCACATCAAGAGGTATAACTTGAACATTTATAGGTGGTAGAGTATCAGGGCTTTCTGGTGCCTCCTTGTCTATCTTGCTAGCACCTGCAATAGTGCCCATCATTGTGAAATGATCGAAAATTCCCTTTGACACTGAAACATACAGATACATGGAGTTATTTAGTTAAGGAGAATAGTACCAACGTCTCCATGAGAGGCAGAGGCTTTTTGCGAGGTAGAAGCCATTTCGTCTCGTGGCTCAAAAGAGCAGCAATTACCCATTGCAAAGAGTAAATTTCCAGCGTACTTTCCAGATAATATTGTCCCTGAAGAATCGTTTACATTTCCACTGTTACTTGCCTAATAGTGGCACTCTTTCTGCACTCGCATCTGCGGAGTCACCATTTCTGTACAATCAAAATGGAACAGTTTCAGAATGCTTGAGTTTGAAGCCGAGCGAGCATACACGTGAATCCATACATGAATATAAACACGGCACGTTAATCAGCGAGTGCAGCTGTCTTTGCATCGCATGTCACAGCTATGCCTGGCATCTTGCGGGTGGATCTTGCCATAGATCAACGAGAGGGAGAAGAAAACACCGAACTTTGCATAGATTCTTACTGTTTCTCTCAGCTGATCAACCTCGCCGAGCTGTGCTGAGATAACTTGCGTTTTCTCCAACAAACTCTCAGAAAGAAAGGAAGAAGAGCAGGGTGAGAGAAGCATGACAGCGAAAGCGAGTGGGAAGGCGAAATCTTCAGATAGCGGAGCATCTCTGCAGCAGCGCCATCCTCGTTCTTCTTCGTTCGTGGGTGGGTCTTTCCTTTTCATTCTTTGTACCAATATTTGGTTCCAATCTCAATTTCGATTCCAATTTCAATTCCAAAACCAATTTCAATTTCGATTCCAATTTCAATTCCAAAACCAATTTCAATTTCAATTCCAATTTCAATTCCAAAACCAATTCTAATTCCGATTCCGATTCCGAATCCAATATTAATTCCAACTTCAATTCCAATATCAATTCCAGAACCAATTCCAATATTAATTCCAAAACCAATTTCCAATTCCAATTCCAAATTTCGCTACTATCTTTTGTTCCAACTCTTTCATGTTGGTAATGATGTAGGTTATGAGGCCAAAAAAACATCACAAGATGGTTGGTTGACGATTGATTTCGTCTTGCAATTTTGGTGGTTCTATGATATAAAACGAGGACTTGACTAAAGAGGGAAAGGGGGGGAGTGTGAAGGCATGTTTCCAGGTCGATTCTAATATATAAACCGAAGACTTCATTAAGGTGGAGTAAGGCGAAAGTGTGTTTCTAGAGACTGGTTCCAATGCCATGGAAATTGCAATTACCGAGCATCTTCAGAGCTGTCGCCGATGATGCATTGCATGACTGTATATCCATCGTCTTGGGAGCTACTTCCGATGCATTGCATGATCGTACATCGTCGCAGGCGTTGAGCTTCACCTGTGTGAATAGGCCAGCCTTTTCCATTCCAACGTTAAACCCATGACGAGGCCAACACCTTTTGTGTTGGTAGAAAACAACAATAGCATTTGCATTGCGTTGAATGTCTTTTCGCTCATTTGATTCAAACTTTGCAATTAGTTGCATTGAAGAGTTATTCTTCGTTCATTTTCCATGCGAAGGCCCTACCGTTAGTAATGTGAAATTGTCTGGAAGTTTTGAACCCAAGAGATCCTAATACCAACTTCGTTGGATCACGATTAGCTCTATCTTAATAGTATATCTCAACAATATGTTATTAAGCAATATTTTGATTTTCTTTAACACACAATAAATCCTTAATATTGCTTAATACCCAACCTATTCATTTTATAGCAAGTACAACTTAGTCGAGACTGAATCACATGCATATACATACATACATGCCTACATGCAAATAGAGTAGCCTCTCTTTTGGGGCCAATCTACGAGATGTTTGCCTCTTTACACTACTTTTGCTGTTTTTTTCAATGTTTTTCTTGGATTGATTCGATTCGACATGCACTCGACTCGTAATCCCGATCACGACTATAATTGAGGCCACTCTGCAAGATGTTGTTTGCCTCTTTATACTGCTTTTGCTGTTTTCCTTTAACGTTTTTCTCCCGGATTGATTCGATTCGACATGCACTCAGCTCATAATCCTGATCACGACTATAATTGCATCAGAGATCGAGACACGATTTTAACCGAGCAACAAACACCGCATGAAATCGAGAATCGGAGGGAATTCTTGAGCACACTTGCACAATGTTTTGAATGTCAACAAACAAGAATTTTTTTTGGAAACATAACGAAAAACAGAATTGAACACATTCATCACTCTCTTTCTCTCTCTCTTCCACTGTGTGCATCTTGTCTTTCTGTCTGTGTTTCTCGTCACAATTTCATCCTACCCTAACCCTAATTCGCTTCCTCATCTTCCACCTCTCTTTTCTCTCTCGCTCTGTGATTCCCTTTTACCTTCATCGCTGTTTCTCCAGCGTCTAAATCTTGTCCTTTTGGGACCTTCTCTTTCCTTGTGTCTTTAGCCGCTTCCCCTCGTTTCCCGAGGTAAGAGGAAATGCCAGAGAAATAACCGCATCCGCTCAATCGACCGAAGGACATGGAGCATGCGACAGGTTTTTCCTGTAAGCACCTGTTTCAATTCTTCCATTCTTTTTTTTTTTCAAAATTTGTTTCTCGTGAATTTGGAAATCTTTCACCTTTTTCTTGTCAATCTTTAGTCCCAGATAGAGAATGGTTTAGTTGTTTTACTCTCTAACCTTCTTCTGGAACCTTAATTCCGTTGAAGAAAGAAAGGATAGTTGGGATAGTAAACAAAATCCTCTTTTGGGTTTTCTAGGGATTCCAATTCCAGCCTAACTTACAGAGTTTCCACGAATGTATATTAATTACGTCCTGAAAAGAAATGCTCTACTCAGATCTTCAGAAAAATCCTGCTTTCTTGTGGAACTGGCCTGTAAACGGTAGGATAAGCAATTAGGATGATGAGCCCATCCAGGAGACTTTGTTAATGTGTCTGGGATTCCCCCTTGCTATACACATAGACCCCATTCAGGCATGTCTCTTTTGTGACCTTGATTTGATCCGGTGATATATAATTTGACCTATTGCGGGGACGAAGGAGACGAAGAAGATGGAGAAAAAGAAGGCCCTGTATGAAAGAGGTTGTGATTCAAGAAGAGACGATAGCTATGGTCCGTGGATAGTGAAATGGACCTTCACAATCTATAGCATATGCCGTATTGTGTGCAGATTCACATCAAGATTTCGGATGGAGATCAAAGCATAAGAAAGCTGGAAACCAGATGAAATCAGTGAAGGGAGATCAAGAAGTGCGCAGGACGAAATCGAATGTCAAGTTCCATTGCATCTGGCTGTGACGAGAAAGTGCATTCTTTCCCTATTGGCGCAGGTGTTAACCGATACACAGTTGAAATGGAGGGTGTTACAGCAGGATTCCGCTCCTTGCTGGAAGAGAAAGAAAAAGAGATCCTCAACATCCATGAAAGCAAGGTTTCTGAATTGGAACAGCAGGTATTCTGTCTCAATAACTGATCACCTTCTTCCATGTTCCGTGCAATTTAGTTTCAGGCTGTGAAAACTTGTTCCTATCACTTCTCTCTGTTGTCCTATTAATATCAAATCGGAAGGATGCAATGGGTCTTTTTGCTTCATAGGGAAGATTTCAGGCTTAGTTTCCTTACTCTCATATGAATCCAATGTTAACAGTAATTCTGAAATCCTGCAGAGTGATTGTTAGTGTGTTAGCTTACTGTTTGGAATATTTTCCAGATTCTGGTACAGAAGAAAGAGTTCCTTGCATTAGAAAACTTATACGTGCAACTGCAGGAAGATTTCAAGGTATGATGTTCTATTTGATGAAATGGGTTCTTGTTTTTCAATCGCCCTTTTGCATTCATCTACAAGTTTGAACAGTATATTTTTTTATACTTAACAATATCTGTGCGACAAGAAGCTGCATTGTCAACCACCTGTCTGCAATGTGCACCACAATGAATCTGCATTTGAGTTCTATTTGTACTTTATTGTCAACGTGGATGATTAGGTTAAACAACTATTCTCAAGATAACCATTGTGTAGGTAATAGTTGCTTCAACGTCCTCAACATATTATTGCAATTATACAATGAAGTAGTCAACATTTGATCTTGTTTTAGGGTACCGAGTGCTTATATTATGCGAAGATTTAGTTTTTTGTCACAAAACTGTTACTCACACTTAGCCACCCCTACTGAAGCACACTATCCTAAGTTGCAGTCTATAAATATGGCCGCCCCCCCCCTCCGGCCCCCCGGTTGTTGTCTTTGTCAGTTAGCTTTCAAATGTCTCTTTATTGCTATGTGTTCTTGTTCCCTGTAAGCCACTCATATGGGTTTTTACCCTTTCACTAAGCAGTTCATAGCTATGGACGCTCTTTTGTGTTAAGTACACCCTTTGTTTGTATTACATAGCTTATGGAAGTAGCTCATGACTGTTAAACTATTATTCAGATGAAAACAATATTAATAGATCTCTAAATTTACGTCAAACTTTGCAGTACAACCTTGCACTTCTTGATGAGCGGGATGAAGAACTAGAGCAATATGAGTCTTTCTTTCAGATGATTGAGGTATACAATTATGATTATAGCCATTAATGTAGAATTTTTAATTGATTGAAGGCCTGTGTATTGTCGAAAATTGGATGAGTAATGCACATGGGGTATGATGATAAGATATATTGTTTTGAGCAGACATCGTTGAAAGAAAAAGATTCAGCAATGGAAGAGCTAAGACATGCTATGTCTAAATCTGAGACAGATTACACGAAGGTGGCAGCTTAGTGACACCTTAATGCTCATTCAGCCTTAATATCCAAATCATTGTGCAAAAAAGTAGTAAAATTTCGCTCACTTGTTTATAGGAAAAAGAAGAGGCTACAAATTGTCAAAAGGCATTGCAGAAAACGATACACTGCCTAAAGCAAGAGGTGTGTTCTTATTTTCATAATTAATTTTGCTCGTGCATTTCGAATATCTTTGTTGTCTACTCATTGTTGAACAAGAAATATCTGGGGATAATGCCATCAATTTGAGAAATCAGTGATTATCATGGGCATCCGATTTTAGGGTCATATATGACAAGAGACTCATAAGTAATTGTTCTGATACCTCACATATCCAGTAACATTAAAGCTAGAACGGAGTCCTTTAAGTGGCGGGGCAGACGACACCCATCCTCTGTAACAAGGTGACAGCTTGTATAGTTAGAGGACAGGCCACCATCACAGCTCCTCTCTTGCTGATTGGATCCAGACTGTTGATGAATAGTTGCATGACACTATATTGATCATAGTCTTGATGGAATGCCATAAATATTCATCCATACAAATGATCCCTCATCACCTTTGAAATTCGTATCATGGACATGGGCCCATAATACCAATTCTAAATTCTTACCAATCATATGTACCTTACTGACATTGACTGTGTGCCTTTATAGAACAAAATCGTTATCTTTGATCTCTGCAAAACAATCTAGTAAATGTCCAGTTATCAATTGTTGGCATTGATGTGTGTATATGTGTAGCATTGTCTCACTATTTATACCTAATAAGAAGCCAAGTGAACTCTTCTTTTTATAACAAACATTTGTACGTAGCATGATCCTCAAGTGCTTGATGTATATTAGCATGGATTGATAATTGATAAATTGAAATGCTGCTGGTGCTTTTGCTGGATTATTACTAAACCTCTAGCTATACAGGCTCTTGCCTTGCACTGTACACTCTTTTTTTCCTCTCTTATTTACACTGGTGCTGCATAACATTGTTTCCATGAACCACTGAACTTATTTCATTACATCATTTACTAAATGGTAAATCTAATTCAGTGTTTTATTTACGCAAAATCTGAGGGAGGTTCTTTCAGTTGGAAGAGCTGCAGATAGAAAATGATGCGAAATTCAAGAAACAAGCACAGTCATTTCAATTGAGTAAAGAAGGTTTAAGTCATGTGCTACTAATGTTAATTCATCAAACTAATTATGATAACCAATGATTTATTTCTCAGTTAGTTCTTTGTGCATGCATATATCTCTTCACCATTACCGTTGAAAACTGTGTATCCTTTAGACTACATCTTGAATTTATCACATTATTGCCCCTGGTGATTTATGTTTATTGTTTGGGTCTTGGTTGGATGTGCATTTCTTGGCCTGACAAAGGCTCCTGCAGGCATATGAATTCTCCACTGTTTTGAGGCAAAAGGGATTTGTGGAGGCCCAAAAGCACCATATCTTTCTTTAATAACGGCTCTTAGAGCTATTTTTTTATCCTGAACCTGGCTTATCTCCAGGTTGTGACTTTTTTTCTGTTCATTTGATGGAGCTAGATCCTAGAATACATTATGTGTCTTGGTTGCTGGTTCTGTGAAGTACTGATTGATTCAAAGCTTATGAAATCAATGAGTGGTGGAATAATAAGCATTATAATATGTTGTTTAATCATTGCATATGATGCCCTTGCATGCCCTTTCTAATGGATTTATACTTCTTTCAGAATGGAAGAATGAAATCTTGGAAAAAGAGAAACAACTTCATGAACTGAAAAAGTTTGAGGAGGAGCATGTCCAGAATTTAGCAAAACAACTTTTATCTTGTCAGGTTGCTATTAATGGCATAAGTTCACGACATGGTGGTAGTTTAAAATTAAAACTTGAATGCTGGTTTATGGTTTAAACAATAACGGGTAGGAAGAGAGCCCTAGAGCTTCTGGATGTTGCAGTGTGCAGATAGAAGATTCAAAAAGGCTTATTCTTTCTGCAGCGTAGATTTGATGCTGTGGATATGAAGCTGCGTTACATGGATGCCAAATACTTGCAACTAGTAAATTTCCTTCCATACTGTGAGGTTTTTCATTTACTATAGTTTGAGCAGATGGCAACTGAATATTGAATCTTAGAGCATTTTGGCAAAAAAAGGAAGTATTTCATTTATCACAAATGAACTTATGTATATAGTGCATCTGTCATATAGTCCATAATCCAATCTACAATTATCAGATACATTCTTCCCAAGGCAAATACCTCTTATTGTTTCCATATCGGTTTGTTGAACACTGCAAGATTTATGCATTTGCCAAATTTTCTTACAACCGTTTTAATGAATCAATGTGTAATATTCTCATAGCAGCCAATGTGAACAACAGTTTGATATAGAGCAGACAATGAAAGCGTAGGATTTTTTCTTGATCCTTTGTGATAAGAGGATATTGATGAACCTATTAACCATCTCTTATCCGCTTCTTGGAATTTGATAAGCCAATATGGTCATTTGACACACGGCTGTGTGTTTCATAAAATATCCAAATGGCATGAATTGTTGTCATATAAACCTGAGACAGGATCATGTCAACCAATGACCAATTGCATTTATTCTGCTTCTGAGAGTAGCATTGTAAGTTTCTTGTAAGTCAACAAAACTGTTGAGTTTCCTTTGAGGTGTAGAGTGGAGGAATCATGTGAGAAAATGAGTCTCGGCTAATTCCCTTGTAACCTAATTATCCTGAATCTCAATATTGCGAATGATTTTTGTTTTTCAGAAGAAACAAGATTTTTGTTTATTGGTTAATAATTCACCAGGTCTGGTGATCAAAAACCATAGCATGAGTTACATCTAGAGGATTCCAATTATGAATCGTTGTTTCCCAATTAATCATTCCTTGCACTCAGCTATAGAAAAGAAAGGTTGATAGCCATTTCAGCGAAGTGTATAGCCATCGTATCCCCTTGCTTTGGTGATAAAAAGAGGGCCATGTTGCCTAACTTTATGATAGGCAATCATATATAACTGTATAATCTGATGATCTTTATATTGCATTATATTGTTCCCTTGGGTTTGGACTATTTCCATCCAGATCTTATGGCCGTCTCAGCAGATGGCTCCCTTTTCCCCTCAATAAACTACCTTGCATCTTGTATTCCATATGAACCAAATTGCGATACTACTGTCCATGTCCCACAGTTTATCGACATCAGGTGAGAGATATTCCCCTCTATCTGGCCAGCCATAGCTTTGATTTTATTAAGTATATATCCATTATCATTATCTTCACTTTCAAATAACCTTCATTCAAGGATGACCATGTAACTGAACCCATGAACACCCTGTGTATCAAGTGGCACATTATCTGTAAAACTCTAAACTGTACCTGTCAAGCCTTTATACAATCCCTTAGACAGTTCTTGGTAGTCTCACCCGGATTATTACATCTCACATAAGTCATGGGATTACCTGTTTTACTTTCTGTTCATCCACTGCAATTGTCACGCACTAATACCCCTTGAAGCAAGGTCGCCTTCATTTCTTGTTGTCCCCCAAACCATCTTCCAAAACAGCCGCAAATGAGACAAATCCTCAGCTAAATCACTGTTATGGATCAGTATTAAATGTTGACATCAGCCAGACTCTGCTTATCTCGCCTTAATTCTTATTGCTTGCTTTCAGATTGTATGTGGAACTACATCCACTTCCAAAGTGAATTTGCTGGTGCACTTGCTGTTTATACTCAATCTAGTTTTGGTCTGGAGCCGAACATATGTCCATTAGCAGTTATGAACCATCTATTCTAGAATAACGCTTGCCCATTCCATTCTTCTAAGCTCGACAAGGGAAGGGTTCCTAATCCCTTCTGGAATCTTGGGAAACCAAGAAACTACCAATAAATTGACATCGAATTTTAATGTAATTGGGAATGTAATGAACTATTGAAAGAGAAATTTATCGAAAAATTGTCATAAAAATTACTGATGTCTTATATAACATCCATGGTTAAGGAGTATATGCTTTTTTAGTGTATGTTGAGGTTCAAGAGAATTTCATTAACTGATTACATTATTTTTCTTCCATGATTTTATCCTAGGAGAAGGCCATGAAATTGTCTCTTGATGATGAAATGAGAAAGATAGAGGTATTGTTTCTGTGCAAACATATCAAGTTTCTAAAATTTATTTTTTTACAAACATTACTACGTGTAAAGGATGACTGAAGAATTTCATCTGTACATGTTTTCTATAAATATTCATCTTTGTAATTTAGTCTATTGAGTCTATTGAGTCTATTAATATGGCTTCTAATATGTGTATTTTTTTGAGATGTAGGAGCTCACATTTGATGTCCAAAGAATTATTGCTGATGAGGATAACCTACAGATTCAGTATCACAACAATTTAAGGAGACTTAGAGATGATGCCAAAGCTAAAGAAAATGAATATTTTAAGAATATTTCTAAGGAGGTAGCCATAACTTTTGACTGCTTTACAGTAGAACTCTTGATAGTTGGGTTATTGAATTAACATTTACATTTTATTGTTCAGGCAGAGAAAAATACTAGGTTAATACAGTGCTTAAAGTCCAGCGAGTCTAGATTACAGGACTTTGAGGCAACAATGGCAGAAGGGTTGCACAAGCTCTCCAGAAAAGTAACCTCATTAATGATTGTTTTCTGTTATCCTAGAACTAAGGTTGTGAAATGACTGTCAAAACTTGGTGTATCTCTATGCAGATGAAATCAGTGGAGCAAGAATTGCTGGATTTGAAGGCATATGAATCGAAAAGTAATCAAAAAATTGAAAACCATTATTCCGAGTTGATACAATTGCATGAGATTCACGTAAATGTATGATATTAGAACAGCTATAATCACACCTTATATTTAAACATATATAGCAGTTATTCAGTCTTATTTTGTTTATTTGAGTTTCATTTCCAATCCATCCTCCATTAACTGTATTGTAAACAATATAATGTGTGCTGTTTCTTTAATGCTTTAGTGGCACCCTTCCATGTTTAAAACATTTAAAGGACAAGACAAGAAAATTAGGAATTTTTTATAAATCTAATCAATAAGCGTATCTATGTGAAAGATTGAACACTTAGGTACATGATTACACCACTAACTCACCATTGTTTCTATATAATGTCATGTATTCATTCATTTTGTACAGGTGGCACAACAAGAAGCTCTCAAATGGAAGGCTGAATGTGACAATCTTCACATAAAATGTTCTGGCTTAGAGGTATAAAGTAAGGTGATTGTTTATCTTTCTAAGTTCTGATTACCCCTCTTGAACCCTCAAGATGAATCCTGATTGTCTAAAATATCTAGAAAATGTTGCCATATATTAAACTGAAGTTAACAACTGGTACTGTAGACATGATACTGCCAAATGCTTTGACAATGCTCTGGGTATTGAAATGCTGATATATATTTTTATTGCTTTTCAGAAAATTTCTCTTCGAAACAAAGACCTCGAAATAGAGAATAGTCGTCTGCAAGAAAGGTTGATTGCGCAAAAAGATGAGAATGAGAAGATCCAGAATGTTGTTGGTAAATACTTATGATGTAAATTCAAGATGGTTTGCTATTTCCTTTCAATAATGAAGGCACCATTGAAGGCAATTTCTTTTGTATTTCAATAGCTATGCTGCGCATGGAAATGGAAGCATTACAAGATGCAACTGTGGCAGAGAAAACTGATCTGCCAGATAGAAGTTCCAGAAGGCAGATTGAGGTAGACAAGAAATGGCCCTTGTCTCCTTGTTTGAGAACATGCCGGCACAATGCACATATTGCAAAATGGAACTTTTAATCAGAGTTTATTTTTTAGTTAGACTGAATCAATGATTAGAAATGCCAGTAAGTAGAGAGTGTAAACTATATTCTTCCTTAAGATATATGCCTTCTTATCTCATTGATTTCTGCAAGATTTTCACTGATCAATCTAGGTGGAAGCGGAAAAGCACATCAAACAAGAACTGGACTTTCTGAAACAGAGGATAATGAGTATCTCTTCAAAACTTGATGGGATTAATTCAACTGTTCCTATAACCAGGAAACTCATTAATTCCTCGGAAATATTTGAAAGCAATGTGTAAGTACAGTGTCTTTGGTTGTGTTCGTATTGTTGTCTGAATGGTATGAGATGCTAATGTCTTTATAATAATTCTTCATTTTCAAGAACTTCAATCACTACTGTTTTTATAGCTCAGGTGAAAAATTATGTGCAAAAATATCTGAATTGGAGCAAACTCAAACGAAGTTAAAAGCACAATTGGAGGCTACTCTTGCTCATGCTGCCAAAATTGCAGATGAACGTGATCTGCTTATGGATCTTAACAACTCGCTTCATGCTGACTTGAGCAGGTAAGGAAATTACAAGTGAAACTCACTTTTTACCTAGATACGAATGTGGCCACCATTCTCAAAAGAATGGGTATCTGTTCAACCTTCAAACCTCATCCTTGAATAATCCTGTCAAAAGTAAAATGTATTTACGTTTCTTATAACTTTAAATAGAGCTTAGAATCGAACCTTATGATATTTGTCCATAAGTTTAGTATTTGGTGTATTTTTTAGTGCTCTAATATCATTTTGTATGTTCTTTTATGAGCATTTTGTATGATTATATGATCTCCAAATATATGAAATGGATGACTTTTCTCAGGATTACCCTATGTGGGTGTGTTGAAAATCATCACGCAATGGACTGCAAAGAAGGAAAACCACCACTGCAAAACATGCACACGGTATTGGAGTTCCTTGATAATCGTTTTTCATTTTGACGAACCTCTAAAAACCATTGGTATATGGCTGATCAATAGTTGGTGATGCATTTTGGGTCTCAATGTATGAATTGGACGAACTTGAAAATTCTGTTGTTATAATTTCCCTCAAACTAAACTTAGTAAAGCAAATCTCTACATAAAACTCATAAGCATTTGATTGGGATGTCAGTGGCTACTTCTGCATAAAATACGAAACAAGAATCAAGTGATTTGTGCTTTGAAAACTGCAGTAAATAAGATATATAGGAAATTACAGTAGAGATGATCCATGTGCAAGAAAGGTACATATAGATAAATCAAACAAAGTCTTTTGATATATCTCCATCCAAGATGTATTGCCGATTTATTTTTATCCTCTCAAAAAAGCAAGGGCCAAAAGCTATAATGGTGAAGACCTTGTTGTAGCATTGTGACAAACCAGATTATTTTGTTGAGCTGACTCTCTCGTTACAGGTTCCTTCTCATTGCTGTGCGACATGGAACAGATGCAGTGAAGCAGATGCGGTAAATCAGTGTCGGAACGATGTTTTGCCTAATCCAAGCACGCATGATATGCGAGACCAAAAAGTTGATGCATCAAAAGCAAGGCTGCATGTTGAAGGAAACAATGCTAAGTATCATGAACGCACGACGTCCGATGTTATCCACAAGGTTCCTCAATGTGGACTCTTTTTGCCTATTTATTCTCCATATCATTTTACATGTAAAAAGGATGATAATGTTTTTTTATTTTTCCATGTATATCCTCATCTCTAGAAGAACATCCTGCATTTGGTTATCCTCTAGAGTGTCCTATGTTATATGCCTTTTGACATGTGGATGAGGTTCCCTAGTTGTCCTCTATCAATCTATGGTTTCACTTCATGATTTTGTTCAAGGTAGTGTAGAGAAAGAATCTTACACTTGACCATCCCTCTGTATACTTAGGAGTAGCCTCAATCAAGGTTTAGTTGATTTTTGTGCTGACTTTTGTAGTTATGATGAGATAGAATCATGGCGGTCCTCTGCATTTCAAACGGACCCCCTTTTCTCATTAGTAGTTCTAGCCTTGCAAGTACTCTTTTTTTTCTTCGAATTCTTCTTTTGTAATCTTATTGGAAACAACTTCTGACAAATCATTTCTGTGCTGGTAATTTGTAGGGAACATCGAGTCAACATGCTCGGCTCAAATCTCTGCTCCGAAAACATGAAGACATGCATACCAAACCCAAAGTGCGGAACTATAACATCAAAGATGATGGCCTATTTAGTTAAAGTCTCACCACTGAATTTGGATACCGAGAAGCAAGCTTTTTCCGTGCTCAAGTTCTTGCGAAACGGTTGTGGGTGCAGCTGTTTGCTCAAGTGTATGCCAAATTTTGGGCTTATACCACTAACGGGAGATTGCATTTTCCTACACTAATTCTTAGTGTGAACATACATAGTTCAGTTCAAGCCATTGTTTCTCAATCTGTAAATACGACAATCACAAATACTTTGATAATTTGTTTGGTTGTACTATCTACCCTGAATATCAAAGTGTGGTTCTTAGTTTGCAAGGAAAGTCTATGGATGAATCGGATTGGAGCGCAACGTTCATGGCTCCATTTGTAACTCTTCCTT
>JBBBWG010027978.1:71163-89770 GCA_037176905.1 Azolla pinnata | reverse complement strand
TGGATAATTCACTGTGCACCCTGAAACAAACTTGGAGCACATGAGATAGGGGCTTCATATTCCTTGCTAACTGAAATAAACATGAAGGAATTGCTGCCTTATTCATAATTTGTCCCAAATAGCAATATGCTATAATGATATTGAATTGAGACCGGTCTACCAAACTGGAGAGCTTATTATATTGTTGATCGCAACCGAGCATACGAATGAAACTTAAAACTTTGGATATTCCCAGAATGTTACTGCTAAGCTATGCCAACTTCCTCTGCCTTCAACATCTGCACATTACACATCCGTTGTCCAATGGGATACCCTTCTTTTATTTCAAATATCTATAACAAGAAAATATTACCTGAGAAAGAGAGATCCATGCATCAAGAATCGCCAATGCCTTCCCAGAAGTATGAACCCCTCTAGCTAAGCTCACTCCTTGAGCTAAATCTTTCACTCGGCCGGAAACCCAAAGCCCAGCTGCAGCATTTAGAATCTGTATATCGACAAAGGTTTCAAAAAACTGCTTATGATGGAGGAACAATATCTCTTGGACAGAGGAGCGTACAAGTGCGTCTGCGATGGGTCCCTTCTTTCCACCAAGGACAGAACGGAGAACCATAGAATTATATTTTGAATCACCACCTTGCAGGTCTTTTAGCGTGCATCGTGGCATCTGGTACTCCACTGGAAAACAGTACATGAAAAACCAAACACATACTTGAGATTGCATCTCAGATCAATGATAACTTTCAACTGGACAACTCCGTAAGTAAATAGATGGTCCTATCACTACCACAATAACCGTCTGATGCAAAATTCAAGACATAAAGCTAAATGAGTTTCTTGTCAAATAATCTATTATTCAAATCATCAGCATCATTCCAGAAAACAATTAAAGGCTAGCACTTGTGATGACGTCAAGAGAGCAATTGACACCAAATCCACTCGATCCTATCAATCTAGGTTAGTCTAGCACATGTCACAGCTACAAGCGCCAATCGATGGCCGCAACAGAGGAAACTGTTCGAAAAACGAAATAACCATAGAAGAGAAATGTTGGAATCTTACAAGGATCTACTTTCACCTCAACAATTTTCTCTGGAGTAACCTCTAAGATGTAACCAGGACCTGACAAAATCCAAAGTTAAGTGCTGTTCAGATGTTTAACATATATAAACGTTCTGGTTAGTTGAAATGGTAAATCAAAGTAAAGCTACGTTACTCCTCAACAAGAATACAAGCCATAAATTTTGAGGTCTCGGAGTAAGTCTAGCAAAATTGAACCTACCAAGAGGACTCATTTCATCCAAACCTTCAGAATGTACAATAAGTGCCTTTTGAACCCCAAATTTTTGAAGTGCCGTAGCCATCTTTCTCACCTTCATATGAAAATTTTCCGGTTATTAGATACCTAGATAGTACTTGACAATGTCTTAATGTGCCAACACAGATAGTACTGAATGAAATATGATAAACTCACAAGATTTTCGTGATAAACACCGACAACAACATATGGCACACGACCTGGATTAAGCATAGGGCCCAAAATGTTGAATATGGTCTTTATTTTCAGTGAACGTCTCACTGGTGAAACCACACTCATGGCTGGATGAAATTTCGGTGCCATCATAAATCCAATTCCGACCTCATTCACGCATCTAGCAACCCCCTACTTCAAATAAAGGGTACATTTATTCCGAGGGATCAATCTATCTTGAAATCCCTACAATATACTTCAGCATAAGTACCTTTGGTCCAAGATCAATGGCTACTCCCAATTCCTCTAAAACATCTGCACTCCCACATGCTGAAGAGCTAGATCTGTTGCCTTGCTGTACATTTGAATGCAAAACGTTTTGCATGAGAGCCGAATATTATTCAAGCAATGCAAGATCTTATTTTGCATGAGAGCAAAATATTACATAAATCATTTAGATTATTATTAAACAAGTCAATGTTCATAATCTCTCGCACACACATAACACACGAACACACTGGACTGAATGCCATCGTGTGTCCAATCGATACATACTTATTGACTAATGTAAACATTTTTCTCCAAGATAAAAGAACCACAGAAAGCCTACGTACCTTGGCTACTTTTGCACCACTTGCTGCAGCCAAAATACAAGCAGCCGTTGAGATATTAACAGTATTTGCACCATCACCACCAGTACCAACAATGTCAAAGGCGTCCGTTATACCTTCGACTGGGACACATTGAGTTATCATAGCTCGAGCAAGCCCACTAATCTATAAAGAAAACAGGGGAACCGGGTGTACAGAGTCTTCCATAACATGGGTTGTTGAGCTCATTGGTGTGATCTCACCCTCACCTCTTCAAATGTTTCACCTTTTGCCCTGAGCAGGACAAGGAAAGCACTGATTTGGGCTGCATCACCGCAATTTAACAAGCTCTGCATGACGCACTCTGCCTCTGCCTCTTCCAAATTCCTTTTGTTGATCAGTGACTCTATAATCTGAAGTTCTCTAACAAATCTACATCAGGAATACTCCAAATGTCAGAGTAGTCCACGAGCACAGTAAAGAGAACCAACCTTAGGCATTTCAAGTACTAAGTTGGCAGGAGATGTTGACATGGAAGTGGTTGCATGCATCCTCCATGGGACCAAATAGGAGCATCTTTGAGAGAAACTACCGTTCCTTTTGCAAACGTTTAGCCTGAGGTCCAAACCAGCTTGAAGCCCTGTCGACGGAAGCTGCAAGATCGAACAGGAGGATGCCATCCTAGATCTGCCAGTGCTTTCTTTTTCCTAATCGAAAATAAGGGCATAACATGTGCAATGACTGCAAATGCAGATGCTCTCCAAAGCCCTTCACCTAAAACAATAAAAATCCCGGTCCAATTTAATGGAATTTATTTGAAAGCGTACAGGCGTTAGTCAAGAGTATTCGAATGCCTAGATGAGAGTGTTCTTGTGCTAAAAAGGAACGGATCATAAATAAGCGAGTAAATAGCGTCCAGAAAAACTTGCAAAGATTCAGGTGAGATGAAAGAAAAGCTTATCCAAAGATTTTCGCTGCAAAACAGCAAGGACTTCAGAATAGAGCATCAATATATAGAATCGGAGCATATAAGTGTTATGAAAAGAACTAACTAGATGATGCTGAATAAACAGCAACGACTTCAGAAAAGAGCCGCAATACATAGAATCGGATCATATAAGTGTTACTGACTAGATGGTGATGAATAAACACAGAGTAGGTCCCTGTACAAGGCTTTACCGTGAAAAAGAAGTAAAGCCAAAGAGAACAGAAATACTGCAAGCTCCAAGCTTCACAACTGGCCTAAACGACATTTGTTTGGCCTTGGCTACTGAGAAAAACAGAACTCCATGTAAGAGATCCGACGCTTTTCAATTAACTACAGAAATACTCGGTTTGAAGCTGGTCAATATGACCATCTACGCACGCTCCGGTGAAACCACCCAATCGAGAGCTACAGGCGTAAGGAATCAAGCACAGTTACACACCCTCAAACTTGCCTTATCTGCACGTAATTGTATGGTTATACACCCACACGTATTGGTACTCAGCAACTCTACAAAGCATGCTTGCGGCACACCCCTGCATGCGTTGTCCATATACACAGAGATGCGCACACGCATATGAGGTGTGGGTACATTTGTGTGTCTGTACGTGCAGTATACATGTACATGGAAAGGAAACGGTGCAATCTGTGTTAGCTAGCAAAAAGAGTGAAATTTTTGGCAGGACCAAGGGGGGACGATCTCTGTGTGTATATCCATCCAGCTGATCTGCACTCTGCAAAGCATGTGGGCGTTGGACATTATACACAGCAAAAAACCAGGCAAAACAAAGCATTGGAACCTAGAACATGGCTCCGGCTTTTGCCGAATGCGATCGCAAGCAGCGATCAAGGAGCAGAACCGCCCCCGATTAGAAGGTGCCATGTGCTGTGGGGGACCGAGTTTTTGCAACAGCAGCGGAAAGAAGAAACCCTAAAAGAGAAAAAACAGACCGACTGTGGCGCGTACCTGATGAGGAGGAGGAAGAAGAAGACTGTCTCGATCGATCGACGGGCTCGAGAAGGAAGAAGAGATCGTGTAAGAGACTTTTGTGGCCTTTTTTGGGTGATCCTCTTCTTGTTTATTCTTCTTTCCCTTTTGGCAATGGAAGAAGAAGAAGAAGAAGGGTTTTGAAGAGAGAGTGTTAGGGTTTTTCTCGGAACACCAAAACCCTAAAACCAAACCCTAATCCCGTCTCCTGTATCATGTGTTTCAGACCATCGATCTCCTCTCCTCGATCGAGATGGTCTGTCGATCGATGGATTTACACGTCTTACGGCGCCCTTAAATCGTGATCGTCGAATGTCATTTGTCTGTTGATTGGTCGGTTTAGGGTTTAGGGCTTAGGTGATCGTCGAGATGGTGTCGAAGGAGATTATGACCACAAAAGATGGAAGCAGAAAAAAACTCGGTTTCGGCCCACCGAAAGCCAGGAGACTTCTCGGTAGTTTGGTAGGTACGAGCAAAGTACACTGCAATGATCGATCGATCCGGAAGTTGCGATCGCGAAGCCCACCGAATCACAGGAAACGGGCGGAAGATTCGGATGAGCCGAATCTGGGATCACACGGTCCTTCTACGTGCAAACAGATCCATCCCAATGTATGCATCCCAATGCAAAGAAGGCGGAAATCGAGGTCAAGAACGTGAGAATAGAATCCCTTCCGTGTGTCAGTCTTGGGATCTTGCACTGCAAGATCCCAATCAATCGGTCCAAAACTCCGACTCGAGAATCATCGAACCCCATTTTATGTTTCATCAAGCATACTCTCTTGATTTGAAACCCTGGAACCCTCGTTAAACAGAAAAGAACCCTAAAAAGGAGACTTGAGAATGTCCGACGGACTCGAAGAATCGAATCCCATTTTATGTTCTTGGCATCAAGCTCTCTCGCTCTTGAAAAAAAACCCTAGAAAAAACCCTAAAAAAAAGAGACTTTTCATATCAACAAGCAGCTCTCAAAACAGAGGCCCAAAAAGCGAATAGAAAATCGTCGGGATGATGTGTGTATTAATTAATTCGAGGATTTGATCTTACAAAAACCAGCGGAAACGAAACAAAGAAACGAAAAGAACACACAGCGAATCACTGTATGCTATGTGTGTGTGTGTGTGTAAAATAGGATAGGATAGATGATCAGCACGCAGAGGAGGCGGAAGAAGGAAGGAAGATGATGAAGATGAAGATTGAAGATGAAGATGAAGAAGAGAGGTATGGCGGAATTAGGGTTTCGGCAGACGAGCGGGCGGTGGAAGGAAGCACAAGACAGCGAGGCAGTGTCTTGTGGATGCGATCGCATTCGCCATGAAACCCCTCCCCTGTTGTTCCCTTTCCTTCTTCGTCACAGTGGTAGGAGGAGGCTGAGCAGCATCGCCATGGCGACGCCTGCCATCGCCGTCCCCATCCTCCCCACCATCAGCGCCGGAGGCGAAGCTGCGGCTTCCGGCGTCGCGCCCGGTGGCGGCGCTGCGCCGCCGCCGCCGCCGGATGAGGCGCCGCTTCCTGAGGGAGGCGGAGGCGGCGGCGATGACGACGATGACGACGACGATCCTGGGCTGGGAGCGCTGCCCGCCTGAGCAGCAGCAGCAGCATCGCCGGGCGAGCTGGGCGTAGCAGCATTGCCGCCAGTGCTGCTGCTAGGCTCAGGGGCGGCTTCTGCAGGGGCCGGAGGGCTCAGGATTGAGCCAGAAATCGGCGGCGGCGGCGTGGAAGGTGGGGAGAACGGAGATTCATCTGATGGAGGAGCCGGAGGAGGGCCGGGAGATGGTAGCGGCGATTCTCCTGGCGTTGCTGGAGTCTCTGCAGCAGGGCTGGGGACTGGGCCCGAGAAATCAGAGACGGGGCCTCCTGCTGGAGCCGCTGCTGGGCTAGGGCCGGGGGCCGGAGAAGAAGAAGAAGAAGAAGAAGAAGCAGGAGCTGGTTCTCCCACTGGGAAGCCGGTAGAAGCAGGAGCAGGCGGCTCAACTGTTGGGGCTGCCGGCGATGGCGGCGGGCTGCTCGTCTCCTCCGCAGGCGGCGGCGGCGGCGACGGCGGAAGTGGAGTAGGATGAGGAGCGCCAGCTTGATGGAACGCAGGATTGAACACGGGATTGAGGGGGTTTCGCGGCTGCGGCTGGGCTTGCTCCAGCTCCAGCAATCCGCCCAAGCCATGGCACGCCACTCCGAAGCTCGCCAAGGCCTTGGGGCAGAGATCGGGGTGCGAGACAGGAACGCCGCCCAAGCTCAACAAGCCGGCGGCGGCGGCGCCATTGGAGCTGGCATCAGCAGCAGCAGTAGCAGCAGAGGCGCCAACAAGAGTAGAAGAAGCATGAGCAAGAGCAGAAGCGTCGGAGGAAGGAGGTGCAGGTGATATGCTGAGGAGGAGGCCCGATCCGGGGAGCTCGGTGGGGATCCAGGTGCCGTCGGGGAGCTGGCGCAGCTGCTGGTAGGTCATGGCGCCCGGGAGCACGTGCACCTTCAAGAGGCGCATGTAGTCCCTGGGCGGGATGGAGGCGGCGCTGCCGAGGCCGGCGTCGGTGGGCACCAGCAGCGTCACGCCCTTGGGGCCGCCGCCCACCAGAGCCCGCGCCAGCCATCTGCCCAACACTGATGATGCGCCGCCGCCGCCGCCGTTTCTTCTGTTGATGCTTCCGCTTCCCGATTGCGCCGTGGATGTGGTGGTGCTCAAGAGCCAGCTGAGGAGCGTGGCGCCGCCCACGAAGCCCCGCGCCATGAGCTCCGACACCAGGCTCCTCTGCAGGGCGAGGCCGCGGCTGAGCAAGCCGCTCGCCGCCGCCGCCGCCGACGACGACGACGACGAGGGCGATCGGCTCTGCAGAGCCCGGGGCACGACACGGCCGGCCGAAGAAGAAGAAGAAGGAGCGGCGTGGGCACGCAAGAAGCCCTGCGCCGCCGCCGGATCCTCGCGGCGATGGAGGAGGAGGAGCGGCGGCGGCGGCGGCGCGAGGGAGGCGAAGGCGAGCACGAGGAGGGCTAGAAGCGGGAGGATCGGAGGGCGGGGGAAGGGCAGGGAGGCAGGACGAGGGCGGCCGGGGCTCCGCCTGCATGATCTGCTGGTGATGAGGGCAGCCATGAGATAGAATCGAATCGAATCGGATCGAATCGAATCGAAACGCTGAGGGCTTCTTGGCGCTTCTTCAGTCTGCAGACGGCGGAGCAGCAGCAGAAGCAGAAGCAGCAGCCGATCCGATCAGAGCAGAGCAGAGCAGAGCTCTTCCGGAGGAACCTGCGCCGCCGCCGCCGCCGCCTTCCGCCGCCTTCTTCCGCCGCCTCGCTTCCCTGATTGATGCTGTTTTTTGTTCGTGGGTGGTGGGTGGTGACGGAGACGATGCGATAGATCGCGTTTATATAGGCCGTGGGAAGCCGCAAGCCTTGATTGACGGACCGGATGGAGCGACGGACGGACGGCGGAGATTCGCCGTCTCACCGAACCCCCCCCCCCCTTCTTCCTCGCCCACCATTTTCTCCGATAATATTCTGTTTATCGTCAAACGAATTATTTTGCTTTATCATCAAACAAATTACAAAATCCTACGGACTTTGCTTTTTTGTTTTTTGTTTTTATTATTCCCCAACTACCCTTCGCCTCTTATTTCCCTTTATGCCCCCTCCACCACCCCCCCACTCCACTTGGTTCTTGTCTCTGGGCATTATTAGAGCCAACTTAGAAGGCTGATCTTAAATGGCTTCTTAAGGGTCAAGATAAGTGGAGAAACCCTGCTACCCGAGGACTGGGATAAAAACCCATATGATCATCGCTGAAAAAGGTGCGAAACCCACCCCCCCCCCCCCCCCGGTGCTCAACAGGGCCCTGCCAAGTTTTTTGACCTGTGTAAAGGGGACTACTCGCCGCTTCCTTCTCTGACAGCATGCTGAGACGATGTGAACACTACTCTCCTCGTGAAGTTTGGCTCTCTATCATTGTATCTGTACCCATCAGGCTTTCGCGGTGTAATCGGAGGTATAATATTCTTTGCTGTATGGTAGACATCGCTGGTCCTTACATCCGCCTTCGGTCCTTTGCTCGGGGGTGGTTGGTGTGGTCGCTCACCCTTAATCCCATTCTCTTCTCTCCAATATTGCTCATCATTATTTAGTAGATCCGTAATAGTTTGTATCGAGTCAATGAGTTTTATCGATAAACAAAAACATCGGAGAAAGGATGAGTTCTTGTTTTCTGCCATTCATCGTATTCTCTACGCTTTTAGATGCCTTCCTTGATGGAAGGAAGTAAGACATTTAATCACCGATCCCTAAAGATGACGCCCATTTGCAAGTTGTTTGAAGCGTGCAAACCAGAAATTTATGGGATACAGCACACACCTGCAAATTAAGGCCAATTGGATTGGACTAACTAACTACTCATCGTTCCGCATCCAAATGCAATCAAGCACCAAGAGTAAGACCAGAAATTTGAATGCATGGATAATATAATCAAAATCTATGCTTGATTGTATCCGCATTCATGTAGATTGAACAATATACAGTTTCAGTATGATATTCCCATTGACAGATTTCAACCCCTAAATAGACAACTGTCATCTTCTCATGTTTCAAATCTGCTTCGAACTCGGTTTTCGGAGCACCCAATCAACTCCAGAATGAGAGCAAATGGCTGCAACCAACCAAATAGCTCCATAATATCTCTCCGGAGCCCAAGTAGAACATATGGAGCTAACCACTCCCTCTTGCTCAAATCCAAAAAATAATTGTTTTACTAACAACATATGGAGCCACATCAAATGTTGTTGACATGCTAGCCCCCCAGATATATTTAATCTTTTCTCTATTATTTTATTTCCACAAGCACTCGAGATCTTAGCCACGATTTAGATTTTAGGATTTCGTTGCAAATATGATACATGGTAACAGGATAAAGTTATTTGTTGCCTACAGCTATCATGATCATCATCAATTTACAGAGGAAACACCCTGCGTCCAGGACCCAGAAAATGAATTGTCACATAAAGAATCAGGAAATCTGTGGAAACCAAAATGCTATAAATTAAAATTCTCCATAACGCTTCCAAACTGCCCGGAATTCTTCCTTGACAGTGCTTAATCTTGCTTTCAAGTTGGGCATCCGCAGACTTGCATGTAGAAGAATGCCTGTTTAAACGCATGTAGAGATTAGAACATATCAACTCCACAGTACCATACGCAGTGTGTGCACTAAATATTCAACGATGTTGTCTATTACTTGCTCCTCTGTCATTAATTATGGCTGGCATGGAATAATCTTTACTTACATCCCAAGGCAATCGCAAGACCTCCGCAGACAGTTAGAAGAGCTGATGTAATGTACCACATCCAGCACGTAGCTGCAACATAAACACGAATCAGAAATAAGCGAGCACGTCGCAGAAGGCTTTAACAGATCGCGAAATGCACATACCTATGGACAGAACGATCACCACCAGATTCCGACGCTGTCCACAGATGTAGACAGCCCTTTTCGATGCAGGTTTTCCTCGAATCATTGGCCTGAAAAGAACCGAAGCCGCTTAAAACGAAGACATCCTAGAGACCACGAACTATGCAAAGCCGTTTCCGTGTGCTAAAAGAGTTTTGAGTTTAGTCTTACATTGCAGGTGGCCGCATCTTTGCGGCAAGATGGGGTGATAGGCGTCTTACTCCTCGCATCAATTTCTGATTAACGGTGACCGCAAAACTGCACAAATCATCTTCTTCGTAAATAATCTTTGCATATGCACTGCTGAAATCATCTTTTATGAGCTAAAAGCACTACATCAATTAAACACCTCCTGGTAACTACAATTTTAATTATTAAGTACAGGATTATAAAAGTATACAGACACTGAGACACAACAAACCTAACAAAATACACAAGAATTTTTCAAACGCTCAGAGAAATTAGTACAAGCAACTTTTTGGCCACTCTATTTCTTTCTTATCTCATCTGCAATTCAGCTCTTCAGCTTCAAGTCCCCTGCAATAACCCATGATGGCTGCTTTTCTAATTTCCCTCTCATAATTAATCCATATGCTTCCTTGCCTCGTTAGATAAGACCCATTGTTCTCTCTTTTATTCACCTACTTCAAATGTTGTTTCTAACCATCTCTACTCGTCAGGAACTACATTTTCTTTGTTTCCCTTTCCTGTCTAAATCTTTAGCCTTTAAGCTACTTATATTTTTTATTTTCAATTATTGGTACATATCCCAATATTGTATCTTTGTCTCATGGGCCAATTCTGGTCTTAGGAGACGTTGATATATCTTTCTTTTTCTTTTCTATTGCTTTCCTACATATTATCTATCTGGTATACAGTTTAAGCGATCTAGTGTGCTAGAAACTTCACTGCTTTTTCTTGATTCATGATCTATTCTTGTCTGGTACAATTGTTTTCAGCTCTGAGAAGTGTCCCTAGGTTTCTGTGAAATAGATAAGCAGTTGCAATGGATAAAGATGAGGAGTTATGAACAAAACACGTATATGCAAAACATACAAAGCAAATGCTAATAGGCCGAATCATATATTTGAATTGATTTCTAATATACAACTCTCCTGTGTGATGATGCCATGACTTAGCATTACGCAATAAAATAACAGGAAACAAACTACTCCTATATGATAGAGTGACATTATTTCTCCCCAATCACATGTAGCCATCAGATATGATAAGTGTTTATGTCTGGTAATGACATAAATCTGGGTTCGGGTTTTGTAAATCAGTCCAGTATCTTTTAACATAATCCTCACCAGTCAAATCCTGAAACAATGTAGGTATGTAAGTTAGAACATTCCACTTTCTTCATTATCAATCCTGTCCTCTGACGATTCATACTTGTTGCTTCCATTTGAGAGCCTTAGTTTCATTTTGATCTGTTATATATCACTGCATGTTAACTCGCACCTTCTTTGACATGCTCTGAACTCCTAGTAACAGAAGTTAGAAACATTCCAATCCTTCAATCATTGAGGATGCAGCCTACAGTCCAGCAAAGGTATTTCTGTGCATGAATTCTCTATCAAGCATGTTATTTGGCTCTGCCTTGGATACGGTGTATGCTCATATAACCTTCGCTTCTACCTTAGTTCACACAAAGAATGACCTTTTCACAGATCCCAGACAAAATCTCGGACAGGAAGTCTGAGAATAAACTAGATGTCGATCCTCATAGAAAATGTGAGAAAGAGAAGGTCAAAATGAGATTTCCATAGATATCTATATACACCTATATATCTATATCTATATATAACAGAAGTGTTAGCCTCCAGTAGTGGAATACACAATAACAGGCAGCCAACCTTACATTTATACTAATTGAGTACTTATTAATTATGTTTGAAACATGGGAGAATCAGTAGTTGGGTCTCTTCTGGTTTGATCATCAGCTTTGTGTTCCAACTCTGCAAAATATAAATGTAAACCACACTCACTATGATAAGCCAGACACAAAAATTTCCCATTGCAACACCTTCTGATTATTGCTGATGGATCCACGCCTGTTGATGTTACTTGGTGTTTGAGAGATTCTAAGGACAACCACTGCAAACGTCGTGTGATTGGGAAAAGAAAAGTTTTGTTCTCAAATCACCAGAACCGCTATGGGTGTGGTTTGAAGCACGGTTTGATCATTGTATGGCTCTTATGCGCTGTCCCTCTTATGTGGGTGATCATAGATTTCCTCGTTCTCATGCTTCCACAACGTTAATGTGATTTACATGCTTTTTGGCACCTTGTATTGATGTAATACGCATACTTGACACCGAGTAAGACAAAGAAATACACAGTAGTAATCTTCCCGAATGAAATGTTACCTGTCATTGAGAAGAGCTAAGCAAATAGCAGCCATGACTACAGAAAACAGAGCCAAAGGGTTTCGCAAAAAGGCAATCTCTGCATTTTGAAACAAAACACGGCAGTGAGAAGCAAGCACGGCATCAGCATGTCTAAAAGCGCAGATCTGCTCTTGAACAACTTACCGAGGATGGCAGCGAGCAGAATGAAGTAGTTTGTTCGGTAACTGGAACAGACAAGGGATACAGAATGTAAATGGAACGGCAGATAAATCTCCTTTCCTAAACCCTAACAAATCGAAGCGGAAAAAGATGAAGAGAGGCGGAGGTCACTCACTAGTAGAGGTTACATTTGCTTCTGCTTTCCCAGGAGGAGATGGACTGGGGAAAGGAGAATTTGGCGAAGCATTCGGAGATGGGGCGAGGCGGGGCCGTCCAATCTACCTCTTGCAACCCATCTATGAGGTCCTCCAGAGTAACGCTATTCCAATCCATACCTCTCTCTGTCACAGACACGCTTCTTCTCCTTCTCCTCCTCCTTCGTCTGCTCCTCCTCCTCCTACTTCTGATTCCGACTCTATCTCCCCTGTTCTTGTAGTCAGAGATAACGTCGTCTCCTGTTTCACGTCGAAGAATCCTGCTTTCCTACCTGCTTGTCCTCCTGTAGACCTTCCTGCTTCCTCGTCCTGGCGGCCTGCACAGGCAGATCCGTGGAACCCTAACCCTAAAACAGACGCTGTTTCTACAGAGGAAGGACTGTGGTGTCTCTCCGATGAATGAATGTGAATGCCATGCATGCATACATGCATGATGCATATGCACTGTGTTACATGCATGTGCATGCATCATGTGCGTATGCATGCATGCATGGGTGTGCACACATACGAGAGGTACTTCTGGATATGCATGTATATGTTGTGCAAGCATGCATGTGCATCCTGAGAATCCAAGTTCGATCCATCTCTGACGTTCCTGAGGTCAATCGAAGTACATGGATCGAATTGTTCCTCGTTGTATGTGCTGAGCTGAATGGGATCGGATGATTTCCGATAAGATTGTCGAATGTTGTCGATTGTTTGCTTGTCTGCTTCGATGATTTGCAGATATCCCTCGACCTGCTCTTGTGTTACCCGTTGTTTCCTTGATCGATATATTTGATCATTCTCGCATGTTACGCCATGATTGGAAGTTCCATGTGGAATGTAGATCGAATGCCTTGTGAGCGATCGAGCGACTTTTTTGTGGGCATTGTCGTTTTAGATGCAGCGAAGTTTTCTTCGGAGCAAGATATCCATACCCAACGCAATCGATCATGGTTCCAATCCATGGCCCGACATTCCGATGCTGCTGCCACGAATCGTTCGAAGAAGGGGATCGGGCTTCGCCGATCGTAACTCGTCCGAACGAAAAAAAATTCGTATCGATCGCAGAGAGCGGATCTTTTCGGAGGTTTGTTCGCGAGTGTATGATCGCACGTTGCAACGAGTCATTAACGATCTCCGCCATCGCGTGTTTGCTTTGCTAAATCACTAACCAAAAAACAGCTGAATCACTTGACCAAAAAACAGCTGAATCACTTGACCAAAAAACAGTAGAACAAATCCAAGCCAGAAAAGAGTTGATGATATCATTCAAAAGACAAGGTTTTTTTTGGGGTGCATTTCATGGAAGAGATAAACAGACCTTTGGAAACAACCGTAAGTCCCCTGCTCCCAAAACAGGGAAGACAGCGATGGAATGCGTGAGTCCTGGCTCGCGTCTTGTTTCTGCCCTGTTTTCTGGGCTCTGCTCCTGATTCGTTGCTGCACCCAAGTGAGAAACGGAGGCAGAAACGGAGATCCGGAGAAGTCCATGGACTTTATACGGAAGGAGTGCTTCATGGATCCTCGTGGCTGTTACTGCGACAATCCAAACGGCCAGGTAGAAAACGCGCATGCTTCTTGTCATCAGTCCTGTTGTGTATGCATCCGTGTATGTCCTGTGTCCGTCTGTATATGGATAATCTCTTCATCATTGTCAAATGTGGGAGTAAATTTGTGTATATATGTGTATGAATGACCACTTTTTCGACCATAGGGCAAACCGTGGATCAATGGCTGGCATGAGAAGCCTCCATTGGTGCGAATGGAGCTGACACGGTGCACTTTAAAAGACTCCGATTCCCTTACTACCGATAAAAAGAAAGATTTTGAAGATCATTCTAAGCTTTTAAGCTTAATCAAATCTTGTGGCCAACAGAAGAACATCCACAGAGGTATCGCTATCCATGATCACCTCCGTCGCAAAGGACTGCTTCAAACGGATGTCTACCTGAGCACGGCTTTGATCAGTATGTATTCTAAATGTGGTAAGATCACAACAGCGCAGGAAGTGTTTGATCAGATTTCGGTACGGAACGTGGCAGCTTGGAATTCTCTAATATCTGGTTATGTCGAGCATGGATTTCTAGATGTCGCATTTACATGCTTGAAGCAGATGGAAGACGAGGGTGTTTCTCCGAATGCCATCACGTTTACGTGCATCCTAAAAGCTTGTGGCCGCCTGAGATCAGCTCGTAAGGGAGAAAAAGTTCATGGAGAGATCGTCAAGCAGGGTTTACTTGGCAAAGATGTTCTTATTGGGAATGCATTGGTGGATATGTATCTAAAGTGTGGTATGTTGTCCAGAGCTAAACGCATATTTGATTTGCTTCCACTTAAAAATATTGTATCATGGACTATATTAATCGCTGGGTTTGCACAACATGGATTTGGGGATGAAGCTATCAGATGTTACGACAGAATGCAGGATGAAGGTTTCTGTCCTGATGCTGTGACTTTTGGTTGTCTTTTGAAAGCTTGTTGCAGTGTAACTTCAGCAGAAAAGATTGAAGAGATACATCGCGAGATAGAAAAACAAGATTTGCTAGAAAGGAATAGCATTCTCTGTAGTGCGTTGGTAGATATGTATGCCAAGCGTGGTGAACTTGCCAAAGCACGTAAAGTATTTGATGAACTTCCCATAAGAAATGTCATTTCGTGGACAGCCCTAATATCTGGATATGTTCAGCATGGTCGTGGCAGTGAAGCTCTTGTCATATTTCGGAAGATGCAAGCTGAGGGGATCTCACCGAATGCAGTCACATATGCATGTGTCTTGAAAGCCTGCAGTAGCACAGGATCAGCGGATGACGGACAAGAAATTCATTCTGAGATCATCAAGCAGGGGTTACTGGAAAAGGACATCGTGCTTGGCACAGCACTAGTGGATATGTACGCCAAATGTGGTGTCCTCTCAAAAGCTCAAGAAGTGTTTGATAAGCTTCCTGTTCGGGATGCAGTATGCTGGACAGCTTTGATAACTGGATATGTCCAACAAGGGCTCGGGGATGAGGCGCTCAATTGCTATCGTCGGATGGAAGATGAAGGCCTTTCACCAGATGCAGTAACTTTTTCGTCGATTTTGAATGCGTGTGGTGAAGTAGGAGCAGCGGGGAGGGGAGAGAAAATTCATGCAAATATTGTGAGGCAGGGACTGTTGAAAGAAGATATCACTCTTGGCAATGCATTAGTGGATATGTATGCTAAGTGCGGGATGCTTCAAAAAGCACAAGAAGTCTTTGACGTTCTTCCAATACAAGATGTGGTCTCGTGGAATGCGCTCATGACTGGATATGCACAACTTGGCAAGATAAAAAACGTACTCTTCTTGTGCAACGAAATGATCGCAGAAGATAGAATGCCAGACTTAGTCACATTCACAGTCTTGTTAACTGCATGCATTCATGCAGGTCTTGTACATGAAGGAGAACTGTACTTTGAGGCTATGAGACCTGTTTATGGCCTGATCCCAACTTTAGAACACAGTGCTTGCTTGGTCGATCTTTTCAGTAGTGCAGGCCTCTTTGACAAGGCCATAGCTGTGATTGAGATGGCATCATCTTCAGACCGTCTTCACCTTTGGTTAGCTCTACTACGTGCTTGTCAGAAATGCTCCAATGTTAAACTTGGGAGATGGGTCTTTAACCAAGTGATGGATTTTGACAAGAATAACTGTGCTGCGATAGTTTCCATGAGCAATATCTATGCAGCGGCTGGTTGAAGAAGCAGAAGTTATCAGGATCAAAAGTGAGTAAAAATAACTGCCTTGGAGTGGATTGAAGAAGCAGAAGTTATCAGGAAGGAACTAAAGCGTTCGAGTTATTCAAGCAAATGAGAGGTGAGGGGCATGTTCCAGATGCATTTACCTTTTCACGTGTTTTGAAAGTTTGTGATAATGGATTGCAAAGTGAAGAAATCCACGCTGAAGTCATTAAGCTGGGTCTGTTTCCAAAAGATACATTGCTTCGTAATGCATTAGTATGCCAGGAACGGTATGCTTGAAAAAGCACAGGAAGTATTCGATAGCTTCCAGCCCCAGATGTTGTGACATTGACGGCGTTGATTGGTGGATATGTGCAGCAAGGGCGTAATGAGGAAGCTCTGAACTGCTTTGGAATGATGGAAGATGAGGGGATCCCTCCAGATGTTACAAGCTTTGCTTGCACTTTGCAAGCTTGTGCAAGCATGGGATTGGTTGATAAAGGTGAATCTATAGCATCTGAAATAAGAAAGCAGAGCCTCTTAGGAAAAGATAACGTACTTGGACTTGCATTAGTTGACATGTATTCCAAGTGCGGAATGCTTAGTAAGGCAGAGGAAGTGTTTAACCAGCTACACAAGCGGGATGTGAACATATGGACTGTATTCACGGCAGGGTATGCAAAGCTTGGTAAGGCGGAAAAGGTGTTTGTTTTGTTTAGCCAAATGGTAGCAGAGGGTAGCATGCCAGATCTGGTCACGTGCATTGTCATGTTGTCGGCATGCAACCATGCAGGTTTAGTTGAGCATGGGCAGGTTTACTTTGACACAATGAGCACTGTTTATTGCCTGACCCCAACCTTGGAGCACTACAGCTGCATGGTTGATCTTTTCAGCTGAGCAGGCTGCCTCGAGAGGGCAATCGATGTGATCGAGAAGGTGCCATCCGGCGATCATTTTCGATTGTGGTCGGCGCTCTTAGGTGCCTGCGGGAAGTGGAGGAATGTGGAGCTCGGACAGTGGGTTTTCGAGCAGTCCATTCGGTCGAAAGTGGACAACGCTGCCGCATACATCTGCATGCGAGATATATATGAGGATGCAGGGTAGAAGCCGATCAAGGTAACAATGCTCTGATGATGGGAACCAGGGATTGTGTATCTATACTTGAGCATGGAAAATAGTCGATGGAATTACCTCGGAACTGCATTCAGTTTCCATCAGGCGAGGAAACGGATATTTCAAGACAAAAGCAATGTAGAATACGGTGGTGGATCTGCAGCCGATGTACAAAAGCTTGTTGTATACGATTTGTATAAGGCTCCTATGTTTGTATACGCCTTTAATAATGGGGCATGTGGGAGATAACCAAGGCATCGAATCGGGAAAAGTATGGAAGGTGCCTGGAATGATGATAGTCAAGGGGGGAGGGGCACCCATGCTGTGTATTTAATGGGTTTCAATGAAGGCAAGATTGCCTGAAACAACCCAAAGAATTCCCCTGGCATTTCAGATGTTTTCAAAGCCATACATTTGTGGTTTGGGCTGTATACAAGAATTGCTCTCGAAGCAAAACCCCGATTGAGCCCCCCCCCCCCCCCCTAAACCCTAACCATCGATGGACTATTGAACCCTAACCTTTGTTTAATCCAAAACCAAGATGGACTATCTCAGTGCTCCCTGTGGGGGCTGAATCTTAACGAGGGAAAATTTGTGGATAAATGGCCAATATTTGTCTCAATTTACTGTTTGGTGCCCACAATTTCTGAAACTTGCTGTCTGATGCTGATGATCAATTAATCAAATGCATAGTGTAAATAAATTAATCAATTTGTGCCGAAGCATTATGTCGACAAAATCATATTTATTCCGTTACAGTAAATTAAGCAACAGAATAGCGAAATTTACCATAAAATGGCCCTACAAATTCGATAAACGAATTCTTCTTAAGTCAATAACATCATACAGCTCGATTAATCAGCTGTTTGATAACCAGCGTGGAAAGGTAAGTATTTTTGAGACGGTTTTGGGCATTTATTCGTAACTCACCCTTTGAAGATTTGATCAAACGGGGCACTTTTGTTTGCCATTTGCCGATGTATGGGGAGTGAAATTGAGCACCCATGAGAAGACAATTGCATGAGTTTCTTTTTTTTACACCGGAACACTCCAATCCATCACGGCATTATCTATCCCGCCCCTCCCTCACAAACAACTTATGTGCCTGATCGCCAATGATCCACCCACACAAATTCGTCATGAGAGAGCATCGTTCCACACCTTTCACCTGCGCTGGCTCGACGCTCCCGATCGCAAATGGGACCAAGCAGACAAGAAGAAGAGGAAATCTAGTTGCAGTAAAAGAAAGGCAAAGACAAGGGTTAAAATTTGCGCTCGAATGCAGCGGTTATTAACTCATTGGCCAATGCGGTTCAATTCGATTTCGACGCGTTATGTGGTTTGGGTCATTGCGGATGCTCCGCTCCCTCGTATTGTACGTAGAGTCATTTGGCGACGGCAAGATCAAGAGACCGCAATAATGTGGGATTCTGCTGCCAATATTGTTGGGTGTACAGGAGAGGACTAGTCGGTCACAAACGGCTCAAATAACTAGTTGAGCAGGAGGCAGCCATTAGGATCAATCAGGTAGGTCTTCATGCGTTAGAGAAACTGGGCACAAGAGCGGCAAGCAACACTGTCAAATCAATGACCTGATTGATAGAAGAAGAAGAAGAAGAAGAAGAG
>JBBBWG010027978.1:60597-71063 GCA_037176905.1 Azolla pinnata | reverse complement strand
GGCGGCGGTGGCGGCACAGTACTAGGCCATCTAGATGATTGATCGATCAAATCGATTGTCGATAGAACGATGGATGGATGGATCGATATTCGGTCGATTGTCGGTGGATGGATCGATATTCGGTCGATTGTCGGTGGATGGATCGATATTCAGTCGATCGTCGATGGATGGATCGATATTCAGGCGATCGTCGATGGATGGATCGATATTCAGGCGATCGTCGATGGATGGATCGATATTCAATCGATTCTCGATGGATCGATCGATATTCAGTCGATCGACGAATGGATGGATGGATTAAGATGCGAGCAGCGGCGGAGGGGGGAGAGGGGCATGATGGTGCTGCGTGAAAGCTCCGCCGGCGGCGCCGGCGCCGCGGCGGATCGGATCGCTGCTCGTGTCGGTGCGGGAAGGAGGAGGAGCACGAAGCGGCGCGGGCGAATAGACGAAGGGCGAGGGGGGGGGAGCGGGGAGCGAGCCGTCGCAGCCGGCGAGGAAGCGGTACTTGTCGCGGCGCGTGAGCGAGGAGCAGCGGAAGCCGAGCGAGGCGGCGATGAGCCGCTGGACGCGGTTGGCGACGTCGACGCGGTTGCAGGCGAGCGGCGGCGGCGGAAGCGGCGGCGGCGGCAGGAAGTGGAGCTCGTACGCGGGGCGCGGGTTCATGAGGAAGAAGAGCGAGTCGAGGGCCTTGAAGCCGCGCACGGTGGTGCCGTGGAAGAGCGAGACGCGCGTGTCGACGGCGACGGGGACGAAGCGGCCGGTGACCTGCGCGAACAGCGCGCTGAAGCGCAGCAGCACGGGGCCGCGCCCCGTCGTCCCCTCCGGGCACATCACCACCACCTCCCCTTCCTCTTCCAGAAGCTTCCGCAGCTTCTTCAGATCCGCCGCCGCCTCCCTCTCCAGCCTCACCGTCCTTATCGGCGCCACCGCCTCCGACACCCTGCTCAGGCTGTACGTCACCGCCGTCACCCTCCTCCCCAGCGCCGCCGCGATCATGATCGGATCCGCCAGCGTCCGGTGGTTGCACACGATCAGCCGCCCTCCTCCTTCCGCCGCCGCCGCCGCTGCTGCTCGTGCCGCCTCCCCCTTCACCACCAGCCTCACCCCCGACAGCCTCACCGCCTGCATCCACCAGCGGTAGGGCACGAAATGCCCGCAGATGAGCAGCCGGACGACTGCGAGCACCATCCCCAGCGGCATCCACAGCACCACCAGCAGCGCCACCAGCGGCGTCGGCCGCCTCGCCAGCCGCCCGTCCTGGAACACCACCGGGCTCGCCAGATCCTCCGCCGCCGCCGCCGCCGCCGCCGCCCCCGATCTTCTGCTGCCATGCGCAGCAGGAGGGCGACATTGCTGCTGCGGCTTGCTGCCGTTAGAAGCATGGCGATGCTGATGATGGGCCGTGCTGTGCTTCAGTACCCAGCCCAGGCATCGGCCGCCTCGGGAGGTCACCGCCAGCTCTGCGCCGAGCACCTGGTGGGCGCCCAGCTGCTGCCGGGCGAACGGCTCCACCAGCACGCGCGGCCAGCTGGTGGTGACGACCACCACGACGCGGCGGCGGCCGGCGGCGGCGGCGGCGCGCTGGAGGTCCTTCCAGGCCGCGGCGGAGACGTCGTCGGCGAGGAAGCGCGGGAGGACCGCCCGCCCCACGGCCTCCACGTCCTGGAGGCGGAGGCCGGCGGTGGCGGCGAAGAGGAGGAGGCGGAGGCCGGCGGGGCGGGGGAGGAGGGCGGCGGCGGGGTAGAAGAGGAGGAGCAGGAGGAGCGCGCGGGGGAGGCAGCCGCCCTCCATAGCCAGCAGGAAGAGGTAGGGGAAGGGGTCAGAGGAGAGGAGGAGGGAGCGCTCGAGGGGGGCGTAGTGGTAGAAGGAGGAGTCGGAGGCGTGGTCCGGAGGCGGCGGCGGCGGCGATGGCGATGGCGATGGCGATGGCGATGGCGATGGCGATGGCGATGGCGATGGCGGCGGAGCAGGAGCAGGGCCGCCATCGCTGGGGTCGTGCTGATCGTCTTCGTCGTCGCTGCTGCTGTTTCTGCTGCTGTTGCAGCTTCTGCTACTGTTGCAGCTTCTGCTGCTGGCGGCGCGGCGGAGATGGCGGCTGAAGGAGGGCGGCGGCGGCGCGAGCTTGGCGGCGGCGGCGGCGGCGGCGAGGTGGTGTTGCGCCATGGAAACTCTCTTCTGTGTATATGTATGTATGCATGCGTATATATAGATGTATGCGCTGGTGCATGTGTGCATGCATGTATCCATGCGTATGTATGCGATGGCGTCCATCATCTTGTGTCTCCTCCTGTGTGGCCCTCATTCCTTGCTCGCGCATCGATCCCAATCGCTCCGACGCCATTGCTCCAGTACTGGGGTGGCCACGGCTACGATCCGATGAAATCTGCATTGCGTGCTTTCGTTGATCGTCTTCCATCGATCAAAAACGCCACGCTCTCCGGCGGAATTTCGGATAGCGAATCGGAGACGGATCCGATCGAGATCTGCTGCAGCCCTTTCTTTCCGTGGTTTTCATCCGTGTGACAAGCAACGGCTCTAACATACATTCCTTCGTTTCTACATGCCTCCTCATCGAATGCATATCGAGAGACATTGTGTCGTGACAATGCCCGCCTGCCATGGCCGGTTTGTTGCCTTCATGCATTCGTCGTGGGCAAGCTGGTGGTAGCCCTCTGCATTTTTCCGACCATGCCAGATTGCGCGCCGTAACGAAGCCCGCTTTCTGTTTCCCTCTCGTCATCATCCGTTGGGACCTTGCAAAAGCCCTCGACATTGTTGACGTTGGGGCTGCTGCTACTTTTTGTGTCTTATTGCTGCCAAACCCTAACCCTAAAACAACCATGCCTTCAAAGCACACGATGTATATAGGTCGTTTTGGCTGCAGATTCATGTATCCAGTGGAGGGCCGTTCGACCATACGCTTGTTGCTACAAGTTGGCCGCCTTGTCTTCTTACCGTTAGCCGGTCGGTGAAATCTTGGAACCAAACCAAGTTATGACTGCTCGATCGGGTGGCCTTGCCTAACTACTTGTGGCGGCAAGCCAACTTGACTCATCGTCGTCCACTGAGCGGAAATGCAACCGGGAGAAATGCAGAGACTTCATTCATTCCAGGGTTCGGCGGAAAAATGCGACGGTTGCATGCAACGACCGCAATCACTTCTCGGATCTCTTCAGGGATGCTTTTTTTGTCTATGGGTGAGTGACTCTGAGACACTTCTGATGCCCGTCGAAACAATCGGAAGAATATCTCCTCGTACACTTTGCACGTCGCATTGTGTAGCATGCTGGATCGAAGAGGGGTGAATCTAGATGACGTCCTCGATTTGGTATTGGTCCATTCTCTTCCAGCCCATGGTCAGTGACAAATAGAGCAGAGCAATGATAAAGAGACGAGCTATGTATATATGCCTTGATTGGATTTAAGGTGAACTTACGTATTTGTATACGATTGTAGACATCATATGTAGGCGAATTGATTTTCTAGAGCCGCATGCAAAAGTGTTCGGAAGATGCGATCGACATGATTTTGCTTATGCGATGACGGTCAAGGGTTCCACGTCTGTTTGGAATGGCGTTCACACCTTCTCGTCGATCTATAAGCTGTTTAGAGGGACATGCCATTGAGCTCCTCCAAAAGCTTGGGGCGGTTCTCAATCTGGTCGATGCAATCAATGAAGGATCTTCAGTCCATTCCCCTTCTGTGCTGCGAATCGATGTGCGCCCAGTTCATGGTGGGATTTAATCACATATGTTAAGATCAATCGTTCCGAAAGATTCGGGTGCGATTTACTTAATTAATTAAAACGGATTAGTTGCACTCGACGCGATTTAACGCGAGATCTGCAAATGACAAGGAAGTGGGCAATTCCTTCCTAAACTTTGTTCACGCGCTTCTCTTCTTTCTTGTCCGGGATAAATTAAGTTTTTAGAATCTTCATTTTCGATCTCAAGGAAGCTATGGTCTCTCTTTGCCAAGCTGCCGTCATGGCGTGGAGCAGCCTCCCCGGCACTACCTCCAACGACTCGGCACGGCCCATCTCCCCTCTGCAATCTGGGCTCCGTCACAGATCTTCTTGTTCGTCGGTGAAGCACGGACGTCGCTCCGATAGCTTTGCTGCTGCTTCAAAGCAGAAGAAAAGAGCGACGACTTTGAAGAAGGAGGATCAAGAAGCAGCAGCAGCAGTGGACGGCGGCGGCGAGGTGCCGGTTTTGAAGGAGACGAAACGCGAAGAAAGGACTCCCGATGCTGAAGACTTCCAAGAGCCTGAGAATGCAGCCGTGAGAGCCGAAATAAGAGAGAAGCTCTCCTTGCTTCGTCCCAATTCCTATAAGATGAAATTAACCTCCGCACCGCCATCTCCAGCTTCTTACAGTCTTGGTATAGATCTCGGAGACGAAAGAACGGGTATTGCCATCAGCAAAGGTTTTGCACCCCGTCCGGTCGAAGTATAAAGAAAACCTCTCAAAGTGAATATACTTAAGGAACAGTTAAAATTTTCTAATTGGAAGGTTCGGAATTGCATTATTTTTTGCTGAACTTCTACGTGGTGTGCATGTGATAATAGGTGGTGGAATTGAAAGGTCAGAAATTAGCCGACTACCTCATCAAGATCGCGGAGAGAGAGGCATGGAGTCCATAGTTCCTCTATTTCTTTATTCAACATTAGGAGATTGTATATCTTTGATTTATTTAATCATTCTCTTTTACATCGTGTTAAAATCATCATTATCTGTAGAAGGTCCGATCGTTTGTATGCTTTCTTCTTTTTCTTTGTATCTATATGACGGTATCTCATATGATTTCTGTGTGAACTTGGGTTGCAGAAGGCAAATGAATTCATTTTGGGCCTTCCGAAGTCCTCATCTGGTCTTGAAAGCAAGCAATGTAGCAAGGTTCGCCATTTTGCGGGTAGACTTGCCGTTGTAGCTGCCCAAAGGTAAAAAATGAACTGTACATCATTCTTGGAGTACATGCAACAGAAATCAAGTCTATTTAAACAAACTTAAGAAATTTCAATTTGGAGAAGGGACCAATAGAAAATGTGGGAACCAAAGAAGCGAGAATTAGAAAAAATCAGGTGAAGAAGAAAGAAGTGAAGTCCACAGGCCCAAAACAAATTTGGGGAAAAATAGGACAAAGATCTTGCTTTCGTACCAACCCTTGGTATAGCCAAAACTAAAATTCCTTTACCGAGTCAGTTTTGTCTGATCTAAAATTGCCAGAGAATGGTGTATATGGATAAAGGAACGTAGGAGAAGTATCAAACTAAATAAGAGTGACCAATGAGATATGTGATAAAACTAAATTTTGTGTGTCGAAAATACTACCTTGAGGATGGATTAGGTTATATTTGTCCTCACATATATGTTTGTATTTTTTCTACCGATGTGGATTCTACAATTCGGGTTTCAGGGATAAGCCCAGAAGTAACCTTCTGATTCGTGGTTTAGATGTAGTGAAAAATAACCACGGGGATATAACCATTTTTGTACATGCTATATATGTGATAAGAGGGGGTTAGAAATCTATTAATGCACTGGTGAAGGGGGATATCATTATATACCAAACACAGGCCAACCTTCTTGTTGGTATCAAAATAGATCGGACTTCCCGTGTTTGTACGACTGTGCAAGCTAATTCATGCCCTTTGTTTCTCAAAAGTTGGGAATTATGACCGCATGCAAGACCACCCAATATCACAAGAGATGCAATAGAATAAGAAGGCTATTGAGTATCTTGTGCAGCACATATTTTTCAATCTTAGCATACTTCTTCATAGTACATCTCAGCGGATGTTTCATATATTGCAACTATAGGGTGTTTAATCATGACAATCTGATAATTAGCAATAGTGTCCAGGGTCATGTGTCCATTCAATCTTAGCATACTTATTCATATTCCATCCCAACGGAGGTGTCATATCTCGTAACTATAGGGCGGTTAATCATGAGGGAACGAGTATGGAACATTGTCACTTGGTTTCAATTTATCAAATTCGAAAGGTTTATGGATCTTCAAGTTGCAACTTTCGATTTATTATGAGCCCAAACAATAGATTCAGTGAGTTTAGCGATAGAATTTGTTTGAGAAAAACGTTGAGAAACTATAATCCAACGGCAGATTCCCGGCCTCGTCCTAAAAGTCTGGGATTGGATGAAGTCGATCTAGAGAAGTCCATCAAAGATGGATCAGATTCGGATAATTTTTTCACCCTGAATCGATTCTGTCAAAATTATTCATCCATTCCAATAATGTGTATTAATAAAATCGATTTGCAAGAGGAACAGTCTATTATACTATATAGATAGATACAAATATCAAAACCGTGGCAATACACCTACGCAGTTGGAATCAAAAAAATATTGTTTTTGTTGCGGTAAGCACACTCACTATTCACAGTTTTTTTGGATCGATCACCAGTCGAAACACGGTTAGGGCATTAATGTGTCTTGTGTCAATTTTTAATGCAATAAGTATTAATTTGAATCGGGTAGCTAGCTATGGTGTCCGTGGTCATGTCACCAGTTAAAGTTAGAGGCCAACTCAGCCATTCAGCCATTCGCAAAGAAGCATGCATGGACTTCCCAGGCATTACATATTGCTTGGATGGGTTAAGCACAAACTGAAGGAAAAACAGGGAAACTATCTACATGGCATGCTCTATGAAATCTTGAATGTAACATAACCTGTGAAAACAGTACATACTAAGCATGCCCTTAAGGAAGTGTGCTTCTTGGGAAGCTTAACATTTGGAAGCAGTGCAGATCCTGGAGTTGTAGAACAAGAATTCGTAGATGGTCAACCAAATACGTGTAATGCAAGATACTTTGCTGAATGTGTGTGTATTTGTCTTAGGACCATGCTTTCTATGTAAATCATCGTTGTTTTCCTCTAAATTAACTTTCTCATTGCTGTGTAGGGGCTGCTGTGTATACTTATATAACGAGTTTGGAAGCTCATGTGACGCTCTTGATTACATGCTTATGATGTAAGCATCTTTCTTCGATGTGGTCACTGAGCATGTGAAAATTTTTCATCTAATAAGCTATAATTTGTTTGAAGGGGCTCTACGAAGAAAGCTAGAAGAACACAACTAGATGCGTATGCTGCAGTCGTAAGTATTCATTGGCTGGATGCTAACAATTAGATATCTCAGAGCAGTTCTTATGGTTGGCTTCATCTGGTCTCAGATTCTGCTGCAGTCGTATTTTGAGAATGATGGAAAGAATGTGGAGCTTGTTGTGCCCAAGAGATTGTCGCTTCAGCAGCTGCTGTGTGAAGGCCCAACAATAGTAGATTCAGATGATGATTGTGATTTTGAAGCTGAAGACTCCCTTGGGTTGTAAATATTCGTTTCATTAGTACTCAGAGAAAAGTTTGATGCCAGACAACAGCAGCCTGGAAATTGCAAACTTCCTGCATCAGGACCTCCATTGGCTGCTACAGAATCCTCAGTACCAGATGCTGCTAAGAAGCTCTATTCCTTGCAGTATTAATGTAAGATGGCCAATGCAAAGGCCCTTAAGAAAACAAAAAGAAATATCTTCGGTCGTAACCAATAAAGTGGAACACTATGTAGCATAGGTAAATTTTGGTCTGCTGATCATTGAAAACAATTTTTCAATTGTAAATATTTGTTTCAGAGAAAAGTTTTATGTCAGACAGCAGCAGTCTGGCAATTGCAAATACTTTGTATGGGGACCACAAAATATGGATTGCATCCTTAATACCCGGTCATGACTTAAAAAGTACATATAACAACAGTAATTGTCTTGGCATATTGTATTGGTAGCTATTTATGACACTAAGTTTCAGATTGTGGTGTATCTGCTTTGATTATATTCAGTTGCTGATCAGCTGGATTGATCAGGACATTGGGATCCAAATTATGGTCCTGATCTTTGATACTTGGAGGCGTCAAATCTAACCAGGTTATGAATCGTCAGATTTGAATGCTTCATCCTTTCTACTTTGGATAAACAGGGAATATGGAAACAATTGGAGTAGGACTTGGCAACATGAACCAAAAGGGTAATCCAAAATGTGGGATATCTTTTCCCCTTTCAAATAGAGATCAGATCAAACATCATGGTAGCACATTCCCGTAAGAAGGAAGATAGGTCTGGTGGTGGGTTAGTGAAAGAGCTATGGATGTGGATTTCTGGGCCTGAGGAAAGTCAGTCTTTTGCTGTCTGTGTTTTGACCTAATGCCCATCAGTATTTGTGAAGAAACCCACTGATATTTTGTTCTTGAACACAGGGAGACGTTTATCCAGAGTGTAAAAAATGGCCATGAACAGCAGCAGCTCCTGCTTGGTGCCCCTCTGCCGCCCCTCAACGCCGGCAGTGGCCATTCCAGGCCAGAGGGGACGCTGCTTCCTCCTCCTCCCCCACCTCCGCTCGTCCCATCGCGCAGTGAGCAGTGTGACCTTGTGCACTGCTTTGGGTCCGGCCGGAAGGTCAAGAGGAGACGGTCATGGAGATGGAGATGCAGAGGTGGGAACCCTGCACCACGCTCGAGTAGTGCTCGTGGGCCCTCAGCACGCAGGGAATGTCGGCTCCGTCTGCCGTGCAGCTGCCAACTTCGGTGTGCTCCTCCACTCCCAACTCATTTCTGTCTGAAGCTCATTGTGCATATGCATCCACATGCATCCATCGGACACTGGCTTGCATGTGTATATGCATTCATCTTATGTACGCATGCTTATGTATGTATGTGTGTTGTGTTCCTTTGGAGCTTTTGTTCATTCGCATCCTCCACACACAACTCATATCTGTCTGAAGCTCTTTCTGCATATGCATCAAACATGCATCCATCAGATACTTGCATGTGTATATATGCATTCATCTTATGTGCGTATGTGTGTTATGTTCCTTTGGAGCTTTTGCTCATTCGCACACGCCTGAATCCAATTGTTGTATCTGTATATCTGCACCATTGAGGTCTATGTGCATGTATTTTTCAGATAAGCCTGTCTAAGTCCGTTCAACAGTCATACACACATGCACATGCCTTATATCTACATACTGATATGTGTGTCAGTGTGATTGTATGCATGCAAGGGCATATAGTATGTGTGTCTATATGTCTGCATGCATCTTTGTATGTGTGTATATGTACCTGCATTTGAATGTATGCATGCGTGTGCGTATTCAGCTATGTATCTATGTCTCTATATATGTTGCATGCACGTGTGTGTGTATGCATGTACGTATGTTCAATCTTTAGCCATTCTGATTGCTCGTCTCTTCCAGGGATGCAGAGTGCAGAGATGTCTTTCTGGTACTTCAAAAAAAAATTACTTCTTCGCCAATGCTTGCTGTTGAGGACTATCTATAGTTGATCTTGCAATGCATTACGTTCCTTGTCTACATTCACTGTTTTCTGCTACATGCAGGTGAACCCTGATTGTGATCCCAATTCTCAGGAAGGTTTTAATGCAGCGAGCAACCCCATCTCAAGGGAGCTTTTGCAAAATGCTCGTGTTGAGTCATCATTGCAGAATGCTCTCGAAAGCTGCACGATGGTATGGGCTACTACACCTGAAGCTTGATCCGTTTCATGGGTACTTTTCTGCTTCTGTTTACTCATTTTGTTTTTCACATTTGTGTGTAGGCTGTTGCTTTCACAAGACGTGTTGGAAAAACTCGTCTACCGAGTTTCACTCTATCTGATTTAATTTCGCCTGAGCACAAGGACATTAAACTAGCGGTATTGAAACAAATCGTGATTCCATCCTCTTCTTGATGTGTCATCCAATATTTGAAAAGTGATGATAACAAAGTTGTTTTATAGCTCGTGTTTGGTAGGGAGGATTGTGGCCTTCATACCGATGAACTATTGCAGTGCACCCATGTTTGTACAATACCAACTGGTTCATGGCAAGGCTCTCTTAGTATGTACGCAACAGACTGCAGTTTGTTTTTTCTTTTGGGTATTAAATTTGGAGTATTAAAACCTCATTCTCTGTGTGGTTTAGATTTAAGCCATGCTGTGACAGTTGTGCTTTCAAGATTGTACGAGTCATGGGCCCCCAAACAAAGTGATATCTATGAGACAGTACGGCAGGATTCAGCGGTTTACAAGACATTGCCAGGTCAGCTCATTTTGTTTGTTTCATAAGTGTATACATATTTTCGCATATGTCGGAAAAAGTAGGTATTACTCACTGAATAGTATTGCCAGATGTACTACTAATAAAGAGAGGGAATACCAGGTACAGCAAGCATTGTCGAGGTGGAGAATGTGTTGAATCGGTGGGAGCATGTTTTCAATTCTTGCAATGATTTGTCCAAATGGGCGGGATTGCCAGAATACAAAACCCCAGAAAGATTCTTCTTATTTCTCCGGAAGCTTCTACATCGTGCAAGGCCGTCTATACGCGAAGTTGCATATCTTCATGGTTTCTTGAGTTTGATTGAGAATTTAGTGCCAGTGGTAAGCAAGGTGGAGAGAGACAATG
>JBBBWG010027978.1:46611-58704 GCA_037176905.1 Azolla pinnata | reverse complement strand
TATATATATAGATAGGCATATAGCTGTACAGTTGAGGATAAGAAAGAACAGCTATGCCTAGCCCTCATCTGAATTCCACCTCCAAATCTAGCAGCAGCAACAGCAGAAAAGCTGCAGCCTGGGCATGGCATCTCCACTCTGGCCCTGCCATGTGCTACCCCTCTTCTTCATCACCACCATCAGCACCATCTTCTTCAGATCATCATTCAAGCAGCATCATTCAGCCAGCAGCTGCTCTGCAATCCTGCATCCAGGGCCCATATTCTGATGATTCGCACCGCGATTCCGACGCCGCGATCGGCCTTGGACCTGCCCATCACCATATCCAAGCCGACTACATCGACTACCATATCTTGCCCACTGTCAACAGGAGAGTGCGCTCGGCGGCAGCTGAAGCGCAGACTATCATGGCGACAGGTGCAGAAGCAGGCGGAGCAGCAGCAACAATCAAGAAGTCTTCCTCGGTGAGGGAATTCTCCCGCTTCCGGCGAGAGGCGCAACGATCGGCGCAGATCAAGAAGATCAAGCTGCTGCAGCACAAGGATGAGAGTATGGAACCGTCGAACATGGCCACGGTGGTCGCGATCTGCAGGAAATCGACAAGCACATCGAGTGCAGGGAGCGATGTGACTTCGCTGCATTCCGATGGCGATGACCGTGGCAATGCTGTCATAAGTAGGACTGCTCATCCAGATGGATATGCCAGCAGAGTGTGGGATTGTGGTAGCAGCTTGTATGATGCGTTCGAGGTCGTTTCGTTCAGCGACCGGATCGAACGCAACATCAACTACTGGCTCGACATCTTCGACGACGATGATCATGGTACGAGTGGTGATGCAGGTGATGCACTAGCGAAGAAGTATATCGGCAGCACTGCATCTCGACGGAATCAGAGCACGATATCGATATCGATCCCAAGACAGCAGCAGCATCAACGACATCATCATCATCATCATCATCATCATCATCAGCAGCAGCAGCAGCAGCAGAATCATCATCATAATCATCAACGAAATGCAAGAGCTGATCGCCCTCGGCGATGGGCGACGCCATTCTGGCTTGCCAAACTGAGCACTCGGATCGGCAGTTTCGTTACTAAATCTACCAATCGTAAGAAGCTCCAGCAACAGCAGCAGCAGCATCATGATCATCATATTCATCATCAGATTCATCGTCAATATGATTCTTATGATGATCAGCCCCACTTGAATACAGAAATTACACCCAACGTGCCATATCTGCATCATCGCAGCTACACAAGGAGCAGCCGCGAGTTTCACACCGCAGCAGCTATTACAAGCCGAATTAGTGGTAGTGGTAACCGGACGATCTCGAACTCGGCCGCAGACGAACAATAGCTCTAACTATTCAGCCACAGATTCAAGCCATTCACTCCATCTTGATGTTGCGACCGATGGGGCCACATCATCAGATTCATCATTTGTGACTAGCGCATCTGCGCCTGTATCGTCTCCATCATCACGAACCCATTTGTAAACACAGTTCTAGCTATCAATCATCAGGAAATTATTGTATAGCAGATGTATGATCATGTATAAATATAAATATACATAGATAGATTTGTATATTTCAGTGCTGTGATGTGATTGCAGCTAAACAATTAGACTCTCATGATCTGGATGCAAGAAGAATTTGGGGGCCTGGAAATGCCCACTCAGTTCATGTTTTGCTCAATAGATTTCTGAAAGACAATGCCTCTCCTCCATCTCCTTTTTTTTACTCATTGCAGATTCAAACATCATCAGGAGTAGTAGCAGAGAATCAGACAAGAAAGTCATCATCATATATCCTTCAAGTGATTCTTCTTCATTTCACTCATTGCAGATTTCAAGATCATCAGTGGGTAACAACAGAGAACCACCGGACAAGGCAAAAAGGAAAGAAAAAAAGGGGGAAGAAGATGCATTAATAATCTCTGCTGATGTACTTAAGAGAATGAGCTACAGACTTTTCTTTTCTGCTGCTGCATCACCATCACCATCATCATCATTCAAGGTCTAATTCTATTCTTGTGGTCAGGCATGGGTGGATATGCATACTTGACAAACCCATTTTGGGCTCCATTCTCGGATCGGGGAACAACATCGATTCTCGAGGTCTTCTTCCCCGCTTCGAGAATATCTACAGTAAGGTATTGTAATCGGATCCCCGGGAAGTTCCTATCGTCATTTCTGAGATACTGTCGGATCAGAGACACTAGCAAATGTTTTTCTCCTCTGTTTGTTCGTTCGGAGGCTAGTCCATAAGACAGATAGATTCGATTATCATTTTCAAAGGTCAAGCATAAGGATCTAGTAACGATCGATCTTGTGGGTCTCATGGTTGAAAGATGGTAATTGGGCCCAAAACTGATTCACGATCGATTTCTTCACGTGTATGGATGGGGCCACGAGCTGTGATTTACATGGAGCGGAGACTCGATCAGTGCGTATAACAAGACGTGAATTCTGTTTGTTGCCTTGGCTAGGGAGGCAATGTCGGGCGGGCTTTCTCTTCTTGATCTTTCTCTTTCGATTAATTCGCTCCATGTCTGCGTAAGTCTAAAAAAGACCGTATCCTAGAAGGAGCGTTGAGAGAGCCTGCATTGTGGGCACAAGTCAGACACAGATCCGTGAATGCCGTCAGAGGCCTTTTGCGCAAAGGAACAAAGAAAAGTGGACAAATAATCAAGATTCATATCATCATCACCACCACCACCACCATCATCATCATCATCATCATCATCTTGTGAATGACATTGAAAGCCTATGGAGACTATCGACGAGTTCTGCAAGGTGATAAAAAGCCAAGACCAGCATTTTTAGTGCAATGAAGAGCCTCAGCGATCTGGCTCACGCTACGGATGTTGCGGCCACCCACTGATCGATCAGCTTCTCATGCCCACGCGCTTTCCTACCACATTACTCCGTTCTTTCTGATCCCAGAATTTTGCTCATTATATATATATAATTATAATTATTGTGACCAAGAGAGCTTTGAAGCCGAAGTTGTTCTGGCGATTCGTAGCATTTTGTTCCCGATGTCCCATCATGCACATGATTGGTTTGCTCCTGATCGATCCCTTGCATGACAGTTACGAGAGGTTCTCGAATCGGACCTCGATACAAAAAGACGATGAGGCCAGGCTTGGGACAAGCTTCTCGTCAGGAGGGTGGTCGATTCACAAAAGGGGAACAGAATGCTCTCCTACTCTGTCGAGTAAAATCTTTCGCCAAGCTACAGGTTAAGGCGGGAATCAAACCTTTACACAAGCAGCTGCACAACCAGAGCAGACTGCAGAACATACGGCCACCGAGGCATGGGCATGCAGTGAAACGATCGAAACAAGCGGAGACCGCATCTCTCCCATTAAACATCCCCTGCTGTTTTACCGCGTTCTCTGCTGTTTCGCAGCTCCGCCTCGCAATTGAACATTCAATCAGCAAGCAATGTCCCGGGGCGAAAACACACAGAACGAAACCGCCTTCTGTGCTAGGTAGATGTTACACACGGGACGCGATCGAGAGCAGGGATCGGAGGCGCCGAAGACATCGACAGATTTCATCAGCTGATTGTAGCCCAAGGAAATAGCTCAGGAAATAGCTCATTATCTTGCAGATTGTATGTAGCAAAGCAAATAGAAAATCCAATGAAGAAGAACATGAGCTAATTTGGCAAACAAACAGAGACCAAGAACAGAGAGAGACAGGAGGAAGGAGAACAGAGACAGAGGAGAAACAGGGAGAGCAGAGAACAGGGAGACATGGATCCTCTGCCCCAGAGGCGCCGCCCCTGCGTGGATATGGATGTGGATATGGATATGGGTGTGGCGCCCCCTCTGGTCTCCTCCATTCAGCGTCTCCATCTCGGCTTCACAGATTTCTTTGGTGGGCGATTCGCACTTAGCAGCAACCCCGCAACTCCAGAGAGCTCCGAGTTTTGCCAGATGGCGCTCCACCGGAGAGCTCCTCCTCCTCCTCCTGCTCCTGATCCTCCTCCTTCCAGCGGCACGGCCCTCCGGAGCCGCCTCTTTCGTGAGGGTGCAGTTCCTTTATTCATCCTCGGAGAAGCCGAAATCGTGCGAATCTCCAAGAATGCGGATGCGAAGATGGTGCCTTTGATGGTCGAAGATCGTGGCAGGTCGGACGACTTTGTCTCTGCTCCATCGCATGGGGTTTCCGCATCGGAGGAGAATGTGTCGTCCGACGACGGTGGGTGGATCGGGAAAGTTGCCATGGCGAGTGTTCAGGTAAAAAAAGCGTGTGCTGTTGTTGCCTTTCTCGTTGCATTTTGCTTCATATCAGGCGGCAGGAATCGCTCCAGAGCTACAGCTATATTGGGTTATGTATAGACCTAGGTTTACTTCGCTTCCCTCCAGAGTATGTATTGTTTCACAATGTTAGGGTTCCTTAAAGATATGCATTCATCCGGTGGTTTCGGTTTAGGGTGTAGGGTTTATTAGGAAGGTGGTTGGGGCAGGTTTTCAGGTAAATGTGTCTGTTGTTGTTCCCCCTTTTCTTTGTGTTTTGCTTCATACGAGTTGCAATTTCTTTGCTCCTGATTAATTCTTTTTCTCCAGAGCTATGCTGTAATGGTGTAGGCATACACGTAGGGTTTACATGCTTTCTTTGAGAGTGCTTGCTCAAAACTTGATGATCAAATGTAGCTGAGTCCTTTGGAATCCAGTGATATTTATTGTTACATTGCATATCATCAAGCTTTGGACGTGGTTTCATCTTCAGACAGACCAACAATCGTTTGAACACCATAGTCGGCCAGATTTACTAGATGTTTCATGTGCCATTTTTTCAGGCCAAGGCAATGATGAAAGACATATCCGTGTTGGAGAAAGCACAGATAGGAGCTTGTGCTGGTGGCATAGCGGGAGCTTTCACCTACGCTTGCCTCCACCCTTTAGATACAATAAAGACCAAGCTTCAATTACGAGGGGCATCTCGGTTATATTCAGGCCCCCTAGATGTTGTTGTGAAGACCTTCCAGGAGCAAGGAATCATGGGATTCTACAATGGCATTTCAGCCGTGCTTGTTGGTTCTATGTTCTCATCTTCAGTATATTTCGGCACATGTGAGCTTGGCAAAGCATTACTGTCACAAGTGCCCACTTTTCCCCCAGTTGCTATACCACCCCTATCTGGAGCACTGGGAAATATTGTGTCTTCGGCTATTTTGGTTCCCAAAGAGCTTATAACTCAAAGGATGCAGAGTGGTGCGAAGGGTCGATCATGGGAGGTTCTGTTGAGAATAGTGCAGAACGAAGGCGTGATTGGCTTGTATACAGGGTACTCGGCAGCTCTGGTCCGCAACCTTCCAGCAAGTGTTTTGAGCTTTTCCAGTTTCGAGTATTTGAAATCGGCATGGCTTGAGAAAACAGGGAAGGCGAGGTTAGAACCCTGGCAAAGTGTACTTTCAGGAGCTCTAGCTGGAATGATTTCATCTGCGCTTACAACACCTCTCGATGTTGTGAAGACGAGGTTGATGACACAAGCTAGGTCGACATATGTACTGTCAGGTCAAGGATCTCTAATCGAAGCAGAACTTCGAGCAAAGATTGCAGCATCGAGCTACAAAGGCATCAGTTCCACATTGAACAAGATTTGGGTAGAGGAAGGCTGGAGGGGACTGAGTAGAGGGATTGTTCCAAGGGTGCTATATAGTGCTTTCTTCTCTGCTTTGGGTTACTTTGCCTTTGAAACTGCAAGGCTGGCACTCGTGAAGAGACATGCAGCTAAGATTAAGTTAAGCTCCCATGTCAATGAGTGAACCGTAGCTTGCGGAATTATTTCTTTTCGAGTCAAAAAATAACACTTAGCAAACCAAAAATTCCTCTTAGCCAGGTATGTGTGCATGGTAATCCACACCCCTACTTACATGTTTTCATTGGCCCAATGTTTGTAACCAAAAGGCTTATTTAAACACTAGGGTGAAACTAATAAATTTTTCTGATGCTGATTTATTATTGTTTAATAGAGGGTAAAATCTTCCTTCCGCAAGCAATTCAAAATGGTATACTCATACATGTTCCCATCGCTCTCGAGTATGCATTGCGTCGAACATGTATGGATAGATGAAGTGAGTAACTTGTTTCTTTAGATTGCCATGGTATAAGCGCTTTCATAGGATGGTAGAGGATCAATTTGAATTTGTTTGTGAATATAAGGACCTCTTTGATTTACTAGTTGTCTCTCGTCCGCTAAGGTTGCTTTTCTTTCACATCATCTGTCTCAGCCATTCGGCAATTACAGCAGTTTCCAGCCTTGGAGTGAAAATGGAGACATCAAGAAAATGCTCAATTGAACGAGAATCAAATAGAGCACCAAGGATACCAACCAAGAAGAGAAGAGAAGAAATTCAAGAAGTGCTGATGGTTCTGTTAGATGAAGGAGTTTTCACGTTCTAGAGAGCAGTAGTTTGGTTATTTAGATTTTGTTGTATACATAAATAATTAAAATATTTTACTGTGGCTAGGGCATGGTAGGCTTTAATTAATTTTGCAAGACTGGGTTTTATGCACGTTAAACTTTATATTATGCTTCTTGTCTTGACAAAATCAGCTTGTAGTATATGATCAATTTGAATATTGCAAATATTGAATGAAATCTTTCCTATGATTTTTCAAGACTCAGGATCTCTAATCTTCCGTCTTTCACGCTTGGTAATGCTCTGGACTATTTTCATTTTCTCTAGTAATCCATTCCAAAGATCATTGACCATGGATCAGAACTATTGATTTTTTGTATAATATGATAGTACTGATACCTTAAAAAGATTGTTTGAATTTGTTGAGAATGCTAAACTGAATCCAACGTTATTGTATATTCAAATCATGTACGAGTCTGTAGGAGGTACAAATCATATCAAGGAGGTACAATGCGTACAATGATTACTAATCTCATCCATGTCAAATTAGTGTTCATTATAGCAGTGAACAAGAATAGTGGCAATGGTATAGGAAAACGCTTTGGAAATCAAGAGTTCAACAGGATGCAAAGGTCTTCAAACACTGATTATTGACTTTTGCAGTCCATTTCACACATAATTTCAGTGTAGCGCCTGCAAGTTTGGAAATAGATTATCAGCCCCAGCTTCTCAACATGATAGCTATTATCGTTTCATTAGGAGAGATGGAATAACCTGATTCTTTTGTTTTAGATTGCACTTTTGTATCTGTATGTCTCATACAACTTCAAAACATGCTGTAACATTACGTCAATAGTCATATTAGTACATGCTTATTACTTTATTTGCTATAAAGTAATTATAACCAATTTACTTGTATGTTTTATAGCAACTTAAGGGGATTCGATTAACATTCCGTCGTTGCAGTAAATTTGTAACATGAATACTTGTCATAGTCCTCAATAACTTACTACCAATGTGAAGAAGTAATCTCGATCTATGCATCAGCGAGCAACTACTCTACACTCTACACTATAACTCGAATGTGGGGAAATTTACATCTAAATACCTTCTGCAACACACCTGAACACGTAACGACAAAAAATCTTGTCGTTCATAAGAAGTGAAGTTATCTACCCATCATCCTACACTTTGCAATAACTTGAGGGGGGTACATGATTGCCATTACTACACTTTAGTTGCTAAATGTTCGTTCGCTATCATTTCTTTCTTCATTTATTGCCTTTTTGACTTTCGGATAGAGTGGCCCACCTTTAGCCTCTTTTATTACTAACCCTGCTTGCACACGATACACACACACACACACACACACGCGCGCGCGCGAACTGGAGCATCCACATTTTCTTGCAAAAATAAATTCTTACTTTTCCAGCCGGTGTCTCTCTCAATTGTTTGATTGCTTCGGCCATTTCAGGAGGACAGTTTTCAATAGTGGGCAACCTGCTCCCATATCTGAAAAAATCCATCCGGATTATAAACACAATCAAATCTACCTGCCAGAAATTTTGATGCAAACTAGGAGATTAAGTTATGAACACTCACTCCTTAGGAAGGACAACAGGAGCAGCAAGCGATGCAAAAGTTAAATCTGCAGCTGTGAATGTCTCGCCACAAATGAAGGGTCTCCCATCGGCAAGAGCCTCATCCACCTGTGATAATCCGCACATTAATTTCCAAAACAAAACTCCTTTTCACTGTGAGAAACACTACATCTTAATTAGTTTGCTATTAATACTTGAATACTCGTTCTTCTACATTATTATGACTCCACATAATACCAGAAATTAATAAGAATTCATACAATCTCAATAAATTTGACTGCCATTGATAGAAAATCTGTCTGATGTCAATTTGAGGGGATCAAGTTATAAGCTTTTACCTTGCTAAAAATATCCGTGATTTTGCGGAAAGAAATTTCCTTTGCGTTTTCTTTTCCACAGCCCACATTTTTGTAGATAGCAGGCCTTAACAACGGAAGGAGTAGGAAGGTAGCTACTCTCTCCCATAAAGAAGCACCTACCCACAACACATTCATATAAAATACTTCAGAGGGTGAAATTTGTTCTTTTGACTTGATTAATCCAAAATATACAAGAATTCAAAGTATTAACATTAGCATTGATAAGAGACCAGTAGAAACTAAAAATATGCACATGAAAAAATATGACCTCATGGTGCATCATCAACTAAATGTAATAGGAATTAGACAGTAATACAAATTTGAAATAGAATATCAGTGCACTACATACCATGAGTCAGTACTGGAAAGAGCCCTTTATGGTATAGAAGATAGCAGTATGCCCAGCGTCGAACATGTGGTCCAAGAACCTTATCGAATTGTTCCTCTACCACAAAGACAACCAAGAAATCTCAAAACTGCAAAACTATATAAAAATGCGTGAAAAATAATATACTTAAAGGCATGGAATCAATGTAGTGATCGAAGAACGCAAACAAAGTTTTAAAATACTAGTACCACTCTGAATAAATATATCCTGGCAATGTATGAAAACTGAGGGGCATTATGATGAATATCCCAAAATATTAGGGGTTTATTTTCCATTCAAGAATGATGTGTCATCTCTTACCCCACGCAGAAATTTCTTCCTTTTTATCAACTGGATAAAGCCGTAGACTCTCTTCTTTGATGAATGTGTCAGAGAAAGCCAAAATCTCGCCAGATTGATGCAATATTCTTGTTTCTTGGCCATCCTCAGTGATTATAAGTTTTGGCAAACTAGTACCACCACCAAGCTTCCTACGATCCAACCGAGTAAAAAATATCACAAAATTGTTGCGTGAATGATACCATGTTTAAGAAGGTGCCATTCCTATCTGATGAATTCATCATTAATTACCTTACAATATATTAATTGAATCATAAGCTATATACTGAATATTTCTACGGGATGCATTCAAAACGGATTATACATGATCGAGTTCAGAATCTCTACTGCTGAGTCAAGTCAGGCTAAGATTGTACAACCTTTGGATTCTATGTCTAATAATATGCTTTCAAACTCGGTTGAAAAGATGAGCAAAGAATATAGATCTACGATTCAGCTAGGGTACTAATAATTTGAAGGCTTTAATGGGGCCAAAGAAAGGGAAAGAACTTCAGGTTGATTAGGTATAAGAAGCTCATCACATTGTAATTTACATACATTCATGCATCCATACGCACATTTATTCATACATACATAGCATAACTATGTAAGATGCGAAGGGAATGATGCCCACCTTAAGGCGAGAAGATGCAGACCCGGGACGTGTGGAGTCTCTTTGAACGAAGAAACAGATCTCAGCAGAGCCCATCTTGCCTTTTACAGAGTCCCGGAAAGAATCAAAACACAGCCAACAAAAAAAAACCGAAGTCATGGAAAGAATCTTTCTCAAAACACATTCATATCTTCAGGCATTCTGGTATAGTAGAATCAAGAACTAACATTTTCCCTCTCTCTCTCTCCTCTCTCTGTTTCTGCAGACTTACAAGAAAGCCCTACCTTTTCACAGTAATGAGAAGGGCATATGGTGATGAGATGGAAGTGAGGCATGCCGATGGAGAGATGGGGAGCGAGAGGGAGGGGGGATCAATCAACAAGGAGCACCTCTGCCGCTGAATCTTTGCTTCAACTGCGCCCACAAGCACACAACTGTCTCTCTCTCTCTCTCTCTCTCTCTCTCTCTCTCTCTCTCTCTCTCTCTCTCTCTTGCTGTCTGTCTTTCTTTCTCTCGCTTTCTTCTGTCAATAAATAGGAGTAGTGCAGGGGACCCAGCAGGAAGAGACAGAAGACACACAGCTTGCTGTTTGCTCTTCATTGCTTGCTGGGCACGATGGGAATGCTCTGCATCGCCATGTCTACGACGGGAAATTCTCTCCATGTTCCTTGAGCTCTTCCCCACATCTGCATTTCCATGTTCTTTGAGTTATGTATGTATGTGTGTCTGTATATCTGTCTGTCATCGCAGATTCTGATCGGTGATGGATGAGTTTGATCGCAAATTCTGATCGCAAATTCTGATCACAGATTCTAATCGGTGATGGATGAGTTCGATCGCAGATTCTGATCACAGATTCTGATCGGTGATGGATGAGTTTGATCGCAGATTCCGATCACTCGATCGGAGCGATGGATGAGTTAGATGCGTTTGTATGTGTTGTGAGTGCGTATCTGCATCAAGTCGCCCAACGTCTTCCTGGGAACTGCTCGTAACAGATGGGCCAATGGTATCATGTTATGCGCCTTGACGGGAAAGACATCATCAGAACAGGCTTTTGATTTTGTGTCCCAAGTTGCAGATCCAGATTCGGTGATAGCAAGGAGGGGCTCGAGCCATGGATGAGTTCAATGCCGATACATAAGCAGAACTGGGGAAGTTGGAGCCCGCAGTACGTATATGATATGGCACTACATTCCAGAACCGTTTCTGGTGTGACAGAATCACGTTTCAATCGTCCCGTATATTCCATACACGGACCTGTTTGACCCTCCTTCCTAGCGTTGGTTCCACTGCTCTTGAGATGGCGTAAGACTATACGTCATGCACAAACATCTTGTCGTTGTCTTTAGACTTTGTTGCTAGTGAACAAGTTGTGAAGAGTATATATAAAAAAAATGGATTAGCCCTTTCGTTAGCATACTATGACTTGTCTTGATCGTAACCCTAACTTGATTCCTAAGCTTTGTTATCGGAGTCTAGCATTTGGTTGGGGAGCTTCGCTTTTTGACTAACTTTCTTTCGCAAACAGATTAACTTGATCTCTTTCATTCTAAATTGTGCGCTCATGCACATATTCGATCCAAACCATCGAGGATTAAGTAATCAACAGTCTCGACTGGTTATATTTTAATTTGATTCTAAAGGAGTTTCAACAGGAAAAAGAAAACATGCATCCCCGCATACATTCGACAAAGTTTGGAGCCCTCGAATGTGAAGCCATCAATCCGACTGCTATTGCCAACAATTTGAATGACATTTCTCAGCCTCGAGGTTGCGTTGACTCAATCGATTCGGTAGCTACTGACTCCCGGTAAAGTTCCCTTGTGTGACATTTTGCCAGTCTCGAGCTTGTGTCGACTCCGTCAGCATAGCTTGCTGCATGTACCATCAAGTCTTGTGCCTGCTAATTCCAAGACACGAGAAAACACCGTCAACACTTGATTTGATCGATGGTAATGCACTCACGGAAAACCTACCGACAACACACAGTCTTAATGGGCATCCAGTAAACGCACCCAACACCATCTTCTACCCAGATACTGATCTTACCTGTACTTTTCTTTGCTGTTTATTTTTGTTTGTAAATGTATGTTTGTGTTAAAACAAACATGACAATACAATACGACCCTTGTTATCAAAACTACTTCGAAACCAACGATCTAGCAAGGTCAAGCTTCTAAGCTGTTTTAATGCTAAATACATCATAAATCTAACTTCTCTTAAGATGCTTTAATGCTAAACACAACATAAATCTAACTTTCTCTTGCGATAAAAGTTCGCATACAACGTAATTGGGGAACTGTTGAATCAAACTTCCCTTTTATCCTACATATTTGTTGAGTTGTTTGCTATCTGTGTTTTTCTCAAACAAAACTTTCTCAAATTGTTTTGTTTTTCCACTTTGGAGATCAAATGCCTACTTCTTCTTCTTCT
>JBBBWG010027978.1:29145-46511 GCA_037176905.1 Azolla pinnata | reverse complement strand
CTTCTTCTTCTTCTTCTTTCTGCTCAGCATTTGGACATGGACCTCAGAACCAGCGGTGGCTCGATGCGTCCCCCTTCACCCGATTCCTACAGGTTTCTTTCACTTGCCTTCAGGGAAACGACCTGATCCGGACCACAGAGTCCCTGGATCCTTTGCCTCTCTCGCCTACTGTCAAGAAACGGCCGCATGCACATTCGGAGCTGCTCTCTCTCTCTCTCTTTGGAAAAGACAGCAAGCAGATTCTGCATACTTCATTGAGCGGGCATTCTTCAAGTACCCATTTCTCTTAAGCGAGGGAACCACCACCGGCCGATGAGAAGTCGGCATTCTTGGCATTCTCCTGTTTCGTTTCGGCATCGGAAATCTGTGAACAGACCTTAGAATTTGCTTTGCAGGGAATGCTGATAACAAAGGTACAGAGCTTGTGAACAATCGAAGTATGAACTACAGTAGCTTCGATTCTAACCATGATCACTTGTCCCATCATTGCTTCTACTGCCACAGCAAGCAGTGTATCATGGTGGAGGTTTTGCCTTACTCTTCTGAATAGCATGAGGCCCACAATAGCACCATGGAAGCTTTCTCTTCATCTTCACTGGAGGAGAGCCCAAGAGTATTGCAAGATCCACAGTATGTAAAATCCTGTGGAATTCGTCACTCTTGTTCTCGAGCGGTGCTCTTAAATTCCATCAAGTTGCAGGGTAAACGGAAAGACCTTTCTGAAGCCATAAAGCTGCATACAAACATTCAGGAGCAAGGATTGATTCGGAACGATATCAATGTTGGCACCGCCATCATCAGTATGTATGCTCAGTGTGGTGCTCTCGCTTTGGCGGAAAAGGTTTTCGAAGAGCTGCCAGCACACGACGTGGTTTCATGGACAGCACTGATTGCTGGTTATGTCCAGAATGAGCTTGGAAACGAAGCTTTGAATTGCTTCAGAGATATGAGAAACGAGGGAGTCTCACCGAATGCACACACCTTTGCATGTGTCTTAAAAGCTTGCGGGATGTCAGAATCATTCCAAGCTGGAGAAGAGATACACAGCGAGGTTGTGAACCAAGGCATATTGGGAAGTGATGTTGTGCTCGGCTCTGCGTTGGTGGACATGTATATGAAGTGCGGTGCATTAGCAAATGCAGAAAAAGTGTTCCAAGGGCTTCCAAGACGGAATGTTGTTACTTGGACTGCGATGATCACTGGTTATGCCCAGCATGGGTTTGCTGATAAAGCTTTGGATTGCTTCACAGGGATGCGTGATGAAGGGCTCAACCCAAATGTCATCACCTATGTTTGCATTTTGAAAGCATGCGGTAGTGCAAGATCGATCCATATTGGAGATGAGATACATATCGAAATCGCCAAACAAGATAGGTTAAGAAAAAACGTCATGATAGGAAATGCATTGCTGGACATGTATGTAAAATGCGGAGCACTTGCGAAGGTGCAAGCGGTATTTGATGCTCATACAGCAAGGGATGTTGTCACATGGACCACCTCGATTGTTGGCTATGCTCAACATGACCTTGGAGATGAAGCTTTGAAATGCTTTTCGAGCATGCAAGAAGAGGGCATCTTGCCCGACTTTGTCACATTTTCAAGCATTTTGAAAGCTTGTGGCAACTTAGGATCAGTTAAAAAGGGCGAGGAAATCCATGCAAAGATATGCAACAAGTTGTTGAAGAGCGATACAACACTAGGCACTGCATTAATAGACATGTATGTGAAATACGGTGCTCTTTCAAAAGCACAAGATTTGTTTGATAAGCTTACTAGTCCAGACACTATCTCATGGAATGCATTGATAGCTGGATTTGCTCAAACTGGTCAAATGAAAGCAAGTTTCGACATTTTTGACAAGATGGTGGAGAAAGGTAATAAGCCAGATGATGTCACATTCATTATTTTGTTGTCTGCATGTACTCATGCAGGTCTAGTGGATGAAGGCCAATCCTGTTTCGATGCTATGACCTCCGAATACTTCTTAACCCCGACAGTAGAACATTACACTTGCATGGTTGATCTATTTAGTCGTGCTGGACACTTCCATAAGGCGATCGTTTTGGTGGAGGAGGTTTTACCTTCTAATCGGTTTCAACTGTGGTTGGCATTACTGGCTGCATGCACACAATGGATAAACTTGGAGCTTGGCAGATGGATCTTCGAACATCTAGAAGAGCTCGGTGTTGATAATCCTGGAGCGTATGTCTGCATGAGTAATATATATGCAGGTATGCCCATGGAAGATGAAGCACAACAATCTGTAGAAATGAAGATACCCTGAGAACAGAGCTGGAAGATCTTTGCAGCAGCATTATATCGATCGGAACTTCCAATCATTTGTATGACATGATCTAATGGCAGGAATTTATATCTTTTGAGCATTTCGTTGCCCCATCCACAAGGATCTGGTCTATGCAATGAACAAAGTTTTGGAGTGTCCAACTAGAGAATCACGTAAAGAGAAACATGGTGATAACCACCTATAGACAAAACTCTTTGGGTATATCATAGAATTAAGGTTAAGTGTATGGGTTGAAGATCATAGTAAAAAGGCTTATGAACAAGCGGGTTTTCGAAAACACTATAATGCTATTGATCACTTGGTCACTCTATGAGTTTTGATGGAAGAAAATTGATTGACAGGCAAAGGATTATATTGTTGCTTTAAAGATTTAAAAAAAGCTTTTGATACAATACCACATGACAAACTTTAGAAGCGTATAGAAGAACTCGAGGTCTTGTATAAATATATTATTGCTATCTCTCAAATCTATCAGAAGATGATATGTAATGTGCATATAAATCATAAACTCTCATATTCTTTCACTAACACTATTCTTGTAAAACAAGAATGTATTGATAAACTCTCACCTACTTTATTTGGTTTATGTATTGAATTGCAACAAATGATTACCAAGTTTACATAAGATGAAGCCATTGAAGAAGTTATTATTGGTGATATAACAATCATTCTTTTTCTTTATGCCGATGATGTGGTGCTTTTTACTAATAATTCTAGAAGATGTTCAAAAGCTAATGAAGATATTGGAAAAGTTTTGCATGCATAGCAATTTGAGTGTTAATGGCTCAAAAAAAAAAAAGACAATGCTAGTGAAGTTACAAAACAAGGACAAACCATGCATTGTATATAACAATGCACCTCTTCAAATTGTTAACAACTTTAAGTATCGGGGCACAAGTTCCTTCGAATCACATATAGAAAAAATGTACTAGCCCTCATTTAAAAGCAAGAAAGAGAGCTTACTATGCATTTGAGAATATATGCAATGGTGGAGAAATCACTTGTTAGGTCTTAAAGAAATACCTCTTTGACCTAATGATGTTATCCATGCTTCTCTATGGAGTTGAAATATGGTGTCAAATTAGGGTTCATTATAGCAATGAGCCAAGAAACCTGGTGGCAATGGCATAGGAAAACGCTTTGGAAATTAAGAGTTCCAGGATGCAACGGTCTTCAAACTCTAGTTATTGACTTTTGCCGTTCATTTCACACATAATTTCAGTGTAACGCCTGCAAGTTTGGAAATAGATAATCAGCCGAGCTCCTCAGCACCATAGCTTGTTATCATTCTATTAGGAGTGAGATGGAATAACCTGATTCTTTGTTTTAGATTGCACTTTTGTATCTGTACGTCTCATACAACTTCAAAATATGCTGTAACATTATGTGTATAGTCATATTAGTACATGCAAATTATATTAAAGTAATTATAAACAATTTACTCGTGTATATTTTTATAGCGACTTATAGGGATTTGATGGACATTCTTTCATGCAGTAAGATCGTAACATGAATACTTGCCATAGTCCTCAACAACTATCAATGTTACTCATATGAAGTAAAATCTATCTGTGCATCAGCAAGCTACTACCCTGTATAAGTTGAACGTGGGAAAATTTACATCCCATTACTCCCTTGAAATCCTTCTGCAACACACATCAACAAGTAACGACAAAAAATCTTGTCGCTCGTAAGAAGTGAAGCTATCTACCCATCATCCTACACTTTGCAATAACTTGAGGGGGAACATGATTGTCATTACTTTAGTTGCTAGATGTTCGTTCACTATTATTTCTTTCCTCACTTATTGCCTTTTTGACTTTTGGATAGAGTGGGCCATCTTTAGCCTCTTTTACTATTAACCCTGCTCGCGCATGCCATACACATACACACACACACACACACACACACGAACAGGAGCATCCACATTTTCTTGCAAAATAAATTCTTACTTTTCCAGCCGGTGTCTCTCTCAATTGTTTGATTGCTTTGGCCATTTCAGAAGGACATGATTCAATAGTTGGCAACCTGCTCCCAAATCTGAAAAAATCCATAGGGATTATAAACACAATCAAATCTACCTAATAGAAACTTTGATGCAATATAAAAAATATTAGGCAAACTAGGAGATTAAGTTATGAGCACTCACTCCTTAGGAAGGACAACTGGGGCAGCAAGCGATGCAAAAGTTAAATCTGCAGCCGTGAATGTCTCGCCACAAATGAAGGGTCTCCCATCAGCAAGAGCTTCATCCACCTGTGATAATCCTTGCATTAATTTCCATAAAAAAGTTCCTTTTCACTGTGCAAACCACTACATCTTAATTAGTTTGCTATTAATACCTGAATACTCTTTCTTCTACACTTTTATGACTCCACATAATACCAGATATTAATAAGAATCCATACAATCTTAGTATCAAAATTCGACTGCCATTGACAGAAAAACTGTCTTGTGTCAATTTGAGGGATCAAATTGTACCTCAAAGCTTTTACCTTGCTAAAAATATCGGTGATTTTGCGGAAAGAAATTTCCTTTGCGTTTTCTTTCCCACAGCCCACAGCTTTGTAGATAACAGGCCTTAACAACGGAAGGAGAAGGAAGGAAACTACTCTCTCCCATAAAGAAGCACCTACCCAAAACACATTCATATAAAATACTTCAGAGGGTGAAATTTGTTCTTTTGACTTGATTAATCCATCAAGCCTAAAATGTACAAGAATTCAAAAGTATTAACATTAGCATTGATAAGAGTCCAGTAGAAACTAACAATATGCACATGAAAAATATGGTCTCACGGTGCATCATCAACTAAGTGTAGGAATTAGACAGTAATAGTAATTTGAAATAGAATATCAGTGCACTACATACCATGAGTCAGTACAGGAAACATCCCTTTATGGTATACAAGATAGCAGTATCCCCAACGTCGGACATGTGGCCCAAGAACCTTATCGAATTGTTGCTCTACCACAAATACAACCAGGAAATCTCAGAACTGCAAAACTGTATAAAGATGTGTGAAACATAATATTTGGAGTCAATGTAGTGAACTGAAGAACGCAAAAAAAGTTTTAAAGTACTACTACCGCTCTGAATAAATACATCCTGGTGATGTATGAAAACTGAGGGGCAATATGATGAATATCCCAAAATCGTAGGGGTTTATTTTCCATTTAAGAATGTCGTGTCATCTCTTACCCCACGCAGAGATTTCTTCCTTTTTATCAACCGGATAAAGCCGTAGGCTCTCTTCTTTGATGAATGTGTCAGCAAAAGCCAAAATCTCGCCGGATTCATGCAATATTCTTGTTTCTTGGCCATCTTCAGTGATTATAAGTTTTGGCAAACTAGTACCACCACCAAGCTTCCTAAGATCCAACCGATGAAAAAAGATCACAAAATTGATGCGTAAATGGTACCATGTTTAAGAAGGTGTCATTCCTATCTGATGAGTTCATCATGAATTACCTTATAATTTATTAATTGAAGTATATGCTATATATTGAATATTTCTGCGGGATGCATTCAAAACGGTTATACATGATTGAGTTCAGAATCTGCACTGCTGAGTCAAGTCAGGCTAAGATTGTAGAACGTTTGGATTCTACCTCCAATAATAGGCTTTCACACTCGGTTGAAAAGATGTGCAAAGAATATGGATCTGCGATTCTGTTAGGGTACTATAATTTGAAGGCTACAATGGGGCCAAAGAAAGGAGGGAGATAAATTCACGTTAATTAGGTATAAGAAACACAGAAAATTGTACACACACAACTATGTAAAATGTGAAGGGAATGATGGCCACCTTACGGCGAGAAGATGCAGACCCAAGACGTGTGGAGTCTCTTTGAACGAAGAAACAGATCTCACCAGAGCCCATCTTGCCTTTTACAGAGTACCGGAAAGAATAAAAAACACAGCAAAAAACCAAAGTCATGGAAAGAATCTTTCTTAAAACACATTCACCTCTTTAGGCATTCTAGTATAGTAGAATCAAGAACTAACATTTTTCCTCACTCTCTCTCTCTCTCTCTCTCTAACACATTCATTTTTTTAGGCATTCTAGTATAGTAGAATCAAGAACGAGCATTTTTCATCTCTCTCTCTCTCTCTCTCTCTCTCTCTCTCTCTCTCTCTCTCTCTCTCTCTCTCTCTGTTTCTGCTGACTACAAGCAACCCCAACCTTTTCACAGTAATGAGAAGGGCATATGGTGATGAGATGGAAGTGAGGCATGCCGATAGAGGGATGGAGAGAGAGAGAGAGAGAGATCAACAAGGAGCACCACTGCCTCTGACTCTTTAAAGGCTTTCTCTTTCTCGCTTTGTCTTTCTTTCTCTCGCTTTCCTCTGTCGATGAATCGGAGTAGGAGTTCAGGGGACCCAGGAACAGAGAGCACAGATCAGCTTGCTGCTTCCTTGCATCGTGGGAATGTCGATGAGAAGGAATTCCCTCCATGTTCTTTGACCTATGCATGCAGGTGTATGTACCTGCGTACGTATGTATGTACGTATGCATGTGTGATATGTATGTGAGTGTAAGTTGTATGAGATGGCCATGCATGGCATCTGGTGTGCCTTGACGGAAAGACATCATCGGATCAGGCTTCGATCTCTCATCGTTCGGCGATTGAGAGAGACTGGTGTGATGGATGAGTTCGATCTATATGTTTGTATGTGTGCGTGTGTGCATGCGTATCTGCATCAATCATCCAACTTCTTCCTGGGAACTACTCGTAACATATGGGCCATGGCATCGCGTGCGCTTGATGGAAGGACATTGTTAGACTAGGCTTCGATCTGTGTCTAGATCGATGCGCAACGATTGGATGAGTCTGATGCCAAGTTGGAGCCCACAATACTAATATGGCATCACATTCAATACTGTTTCTGTCACAGATAGTGTGCCAAGTTGGAGCTTGGCAGATGGATCTTCGAGCATCTTGAAGAGCTCGGTGTTGATAATCCTGGAGCATATGTCTGCATGACTAATATATATGCAGGTATGCCCATGGAAGATGAAGCACAACAATCTGTAGAAATGAAGATACCCTAAGAACAAAGCTGGAAGATCTTTGCAGCAGCATTATATCGACCAGAACGTCCAATCATTTGTATGACATATCTAACAATAGGAATTTATATGTTATGAGCATTTCATTGCTCCATCCACAAGGATCTGGTCTATGCAATGAACAAAGTTTGGAGTGTCCAACTAGAGAATCACTCACAAAATGAGAAACATAGTGATAGCCACCCATAGACAAACAGCAATCATTGGGGATCATAAACCTGATGCTTTGATACTGGCTTTCGGTTAACTGGCTCTCGGTTAACACTTCCCAAGTGAATTCTGAACCCCATAGGCAGCTAACCATTATGTTTCTCCAAATGCCTGATGTTTATGTCTGTGCAGGACAGGTGAAGTATTGTAATATTGTAAATCACACTTACTGTTGAAAGTCATGATGCCAAAGAAAAACCAGGACAACTCATTGTGCTTCCAGTAACGCGAATTTCAGAAGTTTAATTCTTTCAACATGTGGAAAAAAAAATGAAGCCACTGCATCTCTTTGGAATACACTCGTTACCTTGGTGATCGATGTGATCATGCCCAGAGATTTTTGTATTATTTACAACAGCTAGCATTAATCATCTTGATTTTCATCCTACTTATTACATCGGAGATTAATAACTGCCTTATTTCAGTCAATGCACATGTCACTGTCTAGAAGATTGCAAACCAGGCATTTGGCAGCAGCCTCCCTTGAGATCAATCAGCAGGAGCACCTCACCACTTTCTACGAACAGCAAAGCTTTCTCTGTTGCATTTTTTTATTAAGCAGATATGTTAGAGTGAGATATTATTACGATAACTTGGATTTTGATTCACATGGATGGGAACAAAATTCATACCTCCCATTTCAAATCTTTGAATTTCTCTAGGCAATTATTCATTCTGCGTTGATTGGACAAAACTTCATGCAATCTCTGCAAGATTTCAATATAACAACATTATGGAAAGCCTCTTTGAGATTAAACTAAGGGATTTTCTACTCTTCCAACCTCTACTTATTTTCTGCTTATTTTTCAATCGATGTACTTATGGTCTGAAGCAGTCATGCCCCTTAGAAAGTACGACCACTTTAAAGCATTTACATTATTATTACTATAGGTGGACTTTTATTGTTCTTCTCTCCCGACTAGGTAAACATTTTCAAAATTGTTTTCTAGAGTACTATATGCAAGAAAACAAAGAATATGGAAACACACCCTTTTTGTCTCAGCAAGCTCCGCTTCCAATGCCTTTATCCGCTCTGGTGACATATCAATGTCTTCTCCATTTGAAGTTGATGGTTTATCAATCTTATTGACCACATCTTCTAGTTTCGCAACTCGGTCAACTACTGATAAGCTATTTTCACACAAATATGGAGATTCCTGTTTTACGGTATCCCCTGGTACACCAACCATCACACGATTGCTAATTGGCTCAGAAATGAGCCTCTTTTCCATGAGCCCGAGATAGTGTAGGACTTGACCAAAAAAGCTCATGAGAAATAAAAGAATTTGAAGTGCCACAGTACTGAAGGTTTGATACAGTGTATGCCTTAACTTGCTTGATGAACCACCTATAGATATAAAGACGTATATTTGGAATCTTTATAACACCTTCAATCCTTTAAGGAATAGAGAAAAATCTATTTACCTGGTGAAATATGAACTTCATTTGAAGGACCTTCTGCTGATCTTCTCTCTTGTACATCCTCAAGAGATAGAGGATTACCTTGAGAAAGTTCAGCACTATTATTGTTTTCAACAGAATTCCTTTCATGATATTCTGTATCCACCGTTTTGTCAACCATGGGCACTGCATTTTCTTGACTTATTCCTTTAAGATCATCCAAACTTTCCTGAGGACAACAAAACACCTTATCCATGAATTAGGTATCAAGAAAAAGAATTAAATTGAAAATGCATAATTGATGAAGTTCAACCTTCTCCTGATGCTCAACATCCCCAGCTTCCAAAGTCCCACCCCTTTGTAAAGAAGATGAAGTTGGTATAGAATCAACTGAGGGATCTGAAAAGTCCTGCTGTATAGAAAAACAAAATTTGTACATAAGAGAAACTCCTCAAATTAAACAGAAGGATGCTTTTATATGGAGTGCAAGAGTGACACTATATGAAATCGCATCCAATTGTAGATAAAGTAAACTGTGAGGCAGCAAAGCATGCATTTTGAGTATCACCTATATTGAGGAGAAACGGTTTCACCATTTTATTTTACGAAAACAGTTCTGAAATCAGAATCCTGCATTTTAAGCTATACTGGAAATGAACTGATTTCACAGTCCTATTAGGTTAAAACTGTGATTGGTCTCTCTGAAAATGAAGGAAGAGAGCCATACCCACAAGTTTCTATGGAGCAAATATTTGTGCATGAGAGATTCAATACAATTGCTCTTATAAATCTGTCCTCAGATAACTGATCAAATCAATGTAGAATCTATTTACAAAGGCCACCCTTCCATCGACTAAACAACAAATACATACTGCACAATTAGAGGTTCAACAAATTTAATATGAACAAATGTGAAGTTTGTAAGACATATGAATTTTGCAGCTTTTTGTTAAAGTCAACAGTAAATCAATGGATTAAAAAAATGCAGAAACATCTTCATAATTTATCTGGCAGTAAGTCTCTTGGTAAAATAGTAGCGAATTAATGAACCCAAGAATGTGGGAACACCTTATTACTTGATTTGGAAATAATAGATATCTTTGTCATATGCTTCGCTGCACCACTTATTACTTTCTGCACAAAAAAAGAAAGTTAGGAAAAGATAAAACTTCAAACCAAAGAGTTAAGATTCTAGAGTTGGAACCTTCATTATATCTGGATCCTTCCAAGGACCCTTGTCAGACATCATACAACCACCATCATTAGCACATTTGCAAATTCCGCCCAGAAAATCAGGTAATTGGCTGCAGTATATTTGAAAGAAAAGAACATAAATCCCATTTGGAAAGACTGAATTTTAAGGTTATGGACAGAAATTTACCAGCTAACTTCTACCTGGAATCTATAACATCCAAAAGACTCTGTTGAAAATCACTCCCTAAGACCTGCAACATAGAAAAAATTATCTGATGTATGCAAATATACTCGAGTTATCTTTGTCAAACCCAAGAAATTCCCATGCAAGTTAACGATTGGCAAAATATGCCCACGGTAAATGCAATCAAAACAATGGTCAGTGTTTCTCCTCTACTGCATTATGGTACAGCTAGAATTAATTACAGCTACCTCTGGAAGCCTTACTTGTATTTTTGATGCAGTCTTCACATCTAGGAATCCTTTTATCGTGCTCCACAGAAGCTTGAATCCTGAACTAGCATTTATGACGAATAGTTGATGAAGTGTCTATGACAAAATTCAAACACATCAGCAAAAGCATTAACAAAGAAGAAATAACAGATTATTTCTGTTCTTGCCGAAACTAGAAAATCATCATCCTAGTATACCTCTGGATAATTGTCTGAATCAAGTTTCTGTATGCTTGTGACGAGATCTCTGGCACTTTTACTGAAGTTCTTCATTCCCTACATAGCACTTCTAAAACTTAGTTTCTGATACATAAAACCAGGATTTTTTATGACACAAATGATGCAGAATATAAAAGAAAATGATTAGCTAAAGTTACAAAAAGAACTTCAAAAGTCCGTGTGCCAAGCAAGTTCCACATTCACTTAAGCCACCACAAGGACTTGATTCTAGGGTCCTTCATCTATGGCATAATGTCTTGATCATGATCCCCAACTGTGTCCCTAGGAGTACAAGTTAACTAATCCCATTCTCGCATGTCACTATTCCTAAAGTCATGAGTAGGACTGGCTAGTACCTCGCAGGGGTACAATACAATATTTTCTATTACATTCTATGTAGCCGGTAAATATTGGAACATTGACCGAATAATGATGATTAGTAGTAGTCAAGCAAGAGTGAGAGATATTAGCTCTTATGCAATGAGAATCCTGTGGAGTAAGCATCATCACACACAGCAAGAATCACAGTAGAAGGCCACAGTTCATACTTAGAAGCTTGGGCTCATTTGGAGTCACCAGGAAAAATGGGATTAGGCGCTTAACAACTTCATACATTCTGTGTAGTGGGATATATCAGTGGGCTCTCGGCAAATCAAGGTCATAGGGCAAAAAAAAACAAAGAATCAATAAACAGATTAAATCAATCAATGACTTAATGCATAACTTATGACTAAATGAGTTCTTCACTTCAAAAATGTAGAAAGAACAGGAAGTAAATTATTGTTACTCAAATATAGATCACCTAATCAGTTCCAAATGTCCTGTGCACTGCAGGCTTGAAAATAACTGAGATAGAGAATAGAAGACGTACTATTCCTGCAACATCAAGGATTGTCGTAGTCGAATCAATATATTTTCCATTTGCAATTGAGCATGCTGGAAACTTCTTTTCTATGGTTCTTTCAAATTCTAATACATGATACTTGATATATCTTTCCATGGTCGTCACTGTGATTAATGCTTGCGGATCAACTTTTCCTATTAGCTCTATGTAAACAGGCCTCCCACATTTGTCCACACCATGATGACCTTGTGGATAGCACTTCCGCACTTCATGAATCTCGTCAAAATGGAAGTTCTACAATGGTTTCAGAATCAGATTGACAGGTTAATAAAATTAAAAAACTTTCCATAATTGCAACAATAATATTATGCATTCAGATTCACCCTCCTCAATAATCTAGTGATAGATTGAATCTTTCTACGGGTTTTGAGTACTTACCTCCTCAATGTCATCAGTACCATAATCCTTTCGCCATTCTAGCATGTTTTTCCACATGATTTTGGTTTTCTCGATGTCAAACTTTCGTGCTTGCAGAAACCTGATGCACCACTTTGAATGTAGATATCAGAATCTACTTCTTGATGAAAATTTTTATCGATGATGAATGGAAAGTAGATACGTTCCATTAAAAGCCTAAAATAGCACAGATAATCTTGATTGTTACCGTAAGAGCTTATGATAATCATCATGTCTTTCTGGGAGAAGTTTTTCTTCTAAAAGTATATCCCGGAACTTGTCAACAATAGCAACCTCATCTGAATATCGCACATCCTCGATTGCAAAGATTTGGCTTACACTACCACTACTTCTTTTTCTTGAAAAGGAAGACCTTAACTTTGCAAGAAAGCCACTTCCACTGTTCTTTCTCTTTCCTTTCAACTCCGCTGCATCATGCTCTATCGTGCTCAGTGCTACGTTCATATCTTTCTCATCCAAAGGTTTGGACAAGTGTTCACGGAGAGAAACAAATTCTGCATTGCTTTTTGATTCTCTTCCACTTTTTACTCTTAGTGAATGGATAGGTAAGCTTGTTTCTGTCTCCATGGCGCTGATTGTGTGTTACAACATCATCACAAACATCAATAGATAAACGAACGGTTCATTAATCATGAGACCCTGCAAAACAGCACTAAAGATCAATGGTAACACAAAGATTAGAAAATGAGTATCATCACAGCAGTATATGTGTGTGTGCGTGTCTGAGTAGTCTGTATCAATATTTCCAAGTGGAAGTGACCCATATCCAAAGAAAAAAGGAACACATAACTGAAGCCAGAGGAAAGTTCCTTTAGCATCTGTAAGAAAATCAGGCAAGTCCAAGCAGAACATAAATCATAACTGCAAGTTCATTCATGAGTCTCCGAGGGAATCAACCAAAGGAAATGAATAATTGAAGCCATATCCAAGAATAATCGATAGGTACATTATCAGCATTAAGTTAGAAACAGTGATATTACAGTGCCAAACAGCAATAGTAGATGGAATGGAAAATAAACGTGTTTAGAAAAAATCATGCAATCTGAGCCTATCTTATGTGAGCACTGCATGTTTAAATTTCTAACATATTCATCAAAATCATCCGTTCCACAGCCATACTGAAGCAAATCAACAAATAAAAAGTTTCGTTGGAGCCATTTCAGCAGAAATCAGGTACCAGCAGGAATTAAGAATAACGATCAAAGCCACAGACAATCAAAACCAAAGATTAGTGATCATAAAGTGGAGACAGACAGATGGAAAAAGTTTGATGTCATTGCCAAGGCTGCAAGGAATCAAATGGAAATAGAGACAAGTGAGAAGTAGCCTAAACGAATTCAAATGCACGACACTGAAATGTACAAAGAAAATGCTGAATTGAAGATTATATCCAAGAAAAGAGGCAGAAATAAAAGCATCTTCGTGATCGTTCTTCAGTGTAAATCAGACTTTTTCTTCTAGAAAAAAAAAAGAGAGAGCGTTACACAGGGATGCTAGATTCCTTGAAACAAATTCGATCAAAATTTGACTTTACTGAAAAACATATTCGCCTGCTAAAGTGGAGAGGACGTTTCCTAATTGAGGTCACCCACAGGCACGGGAAATGGAGCTTCTCATAGCGATCATTCGCAATCGGAACGAGGCGCAAGCAGGGATTTTGCGAAGCGTAGGCAACAACAGACGGAGAAGATTCGGCAGCCGTATCCGTACGCAACGAAAGGAGAGACGATACGGAGAAAGGAAAGAGAGATACCCGCAGAGATAAGACGCAGAATTGGAGAGCCGGAGAGGAATCAGCGAAGGATCGAGGAGATTTTTGTACCTGGCACCAGCAGTTTCTTCGAGGGGAAGCATGAAGGTGAAAGGCGAAGCGTTCTAGAGGAAGGCGCGCGCTGGGAGCAGCACAGCAAAGCAAAAACCTGCGCGAGAGGGAAGCTCCGAAGAATTAATTACAGGAAATGCTAAGAATTCAAAAAACATTACAATAAAACAAAGGGAGAATTACCTACCGAAATCATAAATTCAGTTTTTACTGAAATCAGGAATTACAAATTAACGCCTAATCTTAGTAAAAAATTAACACCCAACTAATTCCGCTAGTGTGATTTTGTTCTGATCGACTCCTTTTCGATATTCTCTTAGCAGAGGTCGTTAATTTTAGAATCTAATTAATAGTTTAACGCGTTGATTTGGTGTTAATCAAGTAATCGAGCGTTAATCAATCAGCTCAGTTGATGTTAAATGAACTCACAATTAATGGATTTGGCGTTAATCAATTAGTTGCACATTAATTTTTAAAACGAGGCGTCGAGTTGTAATTTCCAGTTTTGGTCAGCATTAAAATGTAATTTATAATTTTGTTTGGCGGTTTTTTTGGTAATTTTCCCTAAAACAAATGGTGTGGTGTTGTGAAGTACAAGTTAGTTGAGCTAAAAAAAAAAAACAAGATGCTAGCATCATCATCTGCAACCAACACTCCAGCGTTGGTTGGTTGTTACTCGGCCGAGGGCCCTGATTCATGTCTGTCGCGACTCACGTGTGCCTGCCATTTAGAAGGTTTTTCTTCCCCTTGTTTTGTTCATCCTCATCGGTCAGCATATCTGCCTGGTTTATGTGCTTGTGACATTATTATGTCGTGTCCCGGCTAGGTCATTGCATCTGGTCGGATCATGATCGAATAGCCTCTTTTCTAGCAATGTTCGTTCATGTTGGGTGGTCCCATGCTTCTGTTCGAGGTATGTATAGCCAACCACCAATCTACAACATCTTTTAGGCTTCACAATCCATTGTATATACATGGACTGCAAGTCGTTAACATGCCCTTGCGGGAGGCTTGATTGAAAGCTGTTATCATGCCGAACAGATCGCTGCTCTTTCTTTCGTAAGGTAGCGGTTCTCGGTGAGAATTCGCACTCCGCCTTTTGGATCGAGTTCCTTGGGTTCAACAGAACTGCTTCAGGCGGCCGTGACTCGAAAAGATCCACTTTTGCTAATGACACATCGGTGATCTAGATGGCAACAAGCTTACACAAGCATTTTAAATGCTCAATGTATACGACTAGGATAAAGTTCTCGGTGCAGCTAGAAAAGGCAGCTCAAATGACTCTCATCACTTGAATGTTTGTGTTTTTCCTAATACTCTTAGTACCAAGATTTTCGTTGGTAAAACACTTGCGTTGCTTAAACATGCATTTTAGGCATCATTATAAGAAAATGATGAGTGGTCATGGTCTCGGATAGAACAACAATGCATTTTGAGTATGTAATGATTTGATTATTGTAATCAAAGGACAATTGAATCAACTCATATCAAGTAAGGGGTGCCTAGTAGCTATACAGCATTGTCGGAGTAAACCATTGAGGGGGTCGGAATCTTGCGATTACTCAGTCTGTGTGAGTTCAATTAAGTGTAATTAATCCCCTTCAGGGAAGATTAGTTGAAGTGGAAGGTTTTGATTCAGCTTTTGTTGCTCTTAATACACGATCACCAGATGCATCAAGCTTATATATGTGTATGTTTGACATAATTTAAGTGCAAAACTCACAATTAACAACATAGTTGCAGATTATCATGGCAATTCATCAATTGCCAACGGCTGAAATAGGTTTCTGCACAGGCAATCTGAGGTATTGACAATGGATGATGATGGATGATCAATGCAGAAAACAACAGCCTTTGGCACCGGACATGGATCAAAACAGAGATCTAGTTATGTATAATCAAAGAGGCACGATGATTACATACAGTTATTTTGGCCCATCCATACATCTGATTGGCTGTGTGAAGCAGCACCCACATTCCTGAAGTCCTATCTATGGCTTTAGATCTAGGAAGGTCGAGCTTGAGGAGGGTTTATGGCTATGGTTAAGCCAGAATTGGCAAATTAGATGCATCTAAGTACAGCAGGCGTTTGAAGAAAATGAAGAAGAAGATGAAGATGAATCTGATTAAGATGAAGAAGAAGATGATGATGATGAAGATGAAGATGAAGATGAAGTTGAAGAAGAAGAAGAAGATGATGATGATGAAGATGAAGAAGAAGAAGAAGAAGATGATGATGATGATGATGATGAAGATGAAGATGAAGATGAAGATGAAGATGAAGATGAAGATGAAGATGATGACGATAAAGAAGAAGAAGAAGATGCTGATGATGAAGATGAATGGAGGAGAGGAGGAGGAGGAAGCGGAGAAGAAGACAAGGAGGCAGAACTCAAGCCATGAACTGATGCGCTACTTTGAGTTTGCTGTGCTGCTGCCTCTCCATCTCCCTGTGCAGCGCTGCGGCGAGGGTGCGAGGGCTGATGCAAGCCCTGGCTTGCTCCTCCCGAAACTGCTTCAGGAGCTTAGCTGCCACGAGCTCTCCTTGCTGGTCCTCTTGGGCAGCGGCAGCGGCCATCACCGCCATGTCCTCTGCGAATTCATGGAGGAAAGGGGAGGAGATGGAGGCGGAGGAGGAGTGGAGGCGGGAGCTGTGGCGGTGCCTGCGGAGGAGGAGGCGATGGTGGTGATGGTGGAGCATGTGGCGGAGGTGGGCGTCATGGCGATGGCGGGGCGCAGCAGTGAAGGAGCTGGGGAGGAGGCAAGCTTTGGCGGCCTTGGAGAAGCGGAGGCAGATGGAGCGAGGAAGAGATACAGAGGAGGAGGAGGAGGAGGAGGAAGAAGAAGAGGAAGAAGAGGAAAGCAGCCAAGAAGCAGAAGCAGCAGCAGCAAACGAAGACGACGAAGAAGAAGAAGAAGAAGAAGATGCAGGATATGGTTCCTTGCGTTTGGAGCCTAGAGTGCAGTCCAAGGGTTGGAAACCTGCAGTGCGATCGACCACATTGCGGAAGCAGGAAGGGACGCTGACGAAGAAGCCCCCGAGGAAGCTACGGCGGCGCTTGGGGGCGGGACGATCTAGCCCACATCCTGTCGCCGCCCAGTACTCCAAGGAGGAGGAGGAGGAGGAGGAAGAAGAAGCAGAGGAGGAAGAAGAAGACGCAGAAGAGGACGAAGAAGAAGACGCAGAAGAGGAAGAAGCAGAGGAGGGTTTGGCCTTGATGGCGCTGCTGCATCTGCTGCTGCGTAGCTCCTGCGCCAGGCGGTTCCCGAACTCGTTGGAGAAGGCGTTGAGCTCGAACGAGTCGTAGAGCGAGCTCCCACAGTCCCACATCCGGGGAGCTTCTTCTGCTTCTGCTGCTGCTGCTGCT
>JBBBWG010027978.1:0-29045 GCA_037176905.1 Azolla pinnata | reverse complement strand
GCTCGAACGAGTCGTAGAGCGAGCTCCCACAGTCCCACATCCGGGGAGCTTCTTCTGCTTCTGCTGCTGCTGCTGCTTCCCTTGCTTCTTCTTCTTCTTCCAGGGTTTCGCCATCGCTGCTCCTCCTCAGCCCGCGCTTGCTGTTGCTGCCATGGCGGGGGAGCATGGGAGCATGGGAGCTTCGCTTCAACGCTGATGGGCGCATTTCTCCAAGTAGTCCCAACAGCAGAAGAAACAAGAAGAACAAAGAACAAGAACCAGATGATGGTGATGAAGAAGAAGCAAGGCTAACGGGCCATGGCGGCCTGCAGCTTGCTCAAATTATATGACAGAATCACAGCACTGTTGCTATCATCAAAGCAACAAACATAGTACCACTCTGTTCTTCTTCTCCTTCTTCTTCTTCTTCTTCTTCTTCTTCTTGTTGCAGTGTATAGCCGTTTGAAACTGTGGAAGATTTCGAGCACGGCTCTGCTTTTCATGTCTTTCTTCTGAGTGTTTGTCTGAAACTTTTCAGTGGTACACAAAACACACGGAGAAGAGCTTTTGCCATGACCGTTACCACTAACACTTCCTTTGTCTGCATAAGAGGCACAGAGTCAACGGCCTAAGCCCAACAACAATACAAGCAACTAACTATAACTAACTCCAAGAAGATGCTGTTCCTTCATTCATTCATTAATCACAATTTCTACATCATGGTTGTTACTTCCAGGTTTTTGCTTCCTTCATTTTTGCCTCCTATAGTAACTTTGGTACGACTTTGATTATTATATTGACCTCAAACAATAGAGGCGTGTTCATGAATCCTGTCTTTTTTCACCTCCAGCAGTAAATCCTGAAAGGCAATGCATGCCTCCCCGTGTTCTCTTCTCGAATTCATAACTGACATAAGGAACCAAAATGACTAGGACATTTGGGCTTTCTTAATCCAAAACAAGCACCTCTTAATCAACAGCTCCCCCCAAAAAATCCTTCCAAGTCTTGATGGGAGAACATTCACTAAATGTGACTGTAATTAGGAACCAAACGACTAGGAGATTCGGGCTTTTAAATCCAAACAAACGCCTCTGAATCAACAGCTCCCCCCAAAAATCCTTCCATTCCCAGCGCTTAGACCCAGTCTTAATGGGAGAACATACACTAAATGTGACTCTCCTTTGTGAGCATAAGAGACAGAAACTATGTTCCCCATATACACTTTCGATGTTTCTCTCAGATAAGTGCCTTTGATCACATGTTGGTACGCAGATTGACTTTGTATCAATTTCACCACAATACTCAAATCTTGTAAACGATAACTTTTGTGAGTTTTCCTTCATGTCAAAACATTTCTATGTATCACACCCGAATCTATCATATCATCACTGGGCAATCTTCAATAAATGGCATTGCTCTGTTACTGCCATCTGTAAATTGTGAGCCAAACAGCCCTAAATGTATGTGATTGTAGGCAGGGATGTTACTTTTTGCTCTTCCCTAATGCCAAAAGATTCTTGCTATCTGCACATTCGTATTCATCTGTTACAAGATGACGTTTGGGTTTCCATATTGCTGCTGCAATTCCCCAGGCATGTCTGTTCATTTCTCAATCTTAATTTACCAAAAATACCCTTGCTGTCCCTACACACACACCATCAAGAAGCATTAGACGAGATAAAAAGAACCACAAAAGCAGCAATTGCAAGACCTACCTGGAATGCCCAGAGGGAAAGTTTGGAAAAGAATTCTAAAGGTTATATACATTCTTATTTCATGGATATTATCTGGGTCATACAAAAGATTAATAGAAAGCCTTCATTGGATTATCCTTCACATGAAAGCTTTCTTGATCCCTGGGTTTATGTTCCAGTAGATGGCGTGTCTTTCGGATACAAGTATTTCTCAATAGTTTCATCAATCTTGGTTCTCTCTCTTGTGGCAAAGGATTCCAACAACTTTCCATCTTTGTAGAAGTGGAACAATGGCACGACCTATTATAAAAAAGAGACAGGTTATTATAATTAAGAACATGGTGCTCAGCAAAAACTACTTCTTTTAAATGAAATGTACAACTGACCCTAATTTTCAAACTCTCTGCTACCTCCGATTGCTCCTCATATTCATCCATCACCTGCAGACCCAAAATATACTTTGTTGTTGCTTTCAGATATTTATACTGCATAACAGAAGATGAGTAGAAATCCGGATCAAGTGTTTGCAGGCAGCAATTTACATTTTCATTCCTTGTATCAGAAACCCATCTATAATGATGAATACATCAAAGTTGTTCCATCAATCCCAGACTCCCAGGTGATGACCCTTCAGAAAATCCACACAATTGAGGCATTGCTCATAGAGAGACAAGTGCCGAGCATGCACATAATTCTACATTATTAGAGCAAGTTGTATCACTCTGACGCTTCAATATTCACACATAACCTCAGATTGATGGAGCAAATTAGAACAAAAAATCTTCCAGTAATTGGTGCTTAATTAGCCCAAGTATGGTTGCCTATGGTCTGGAGACAAACCAACCGTTTACGTTTACTAAACTGGGCAAAGCACATACATCTCTTGCCTGGAGCTGTTGTTCTTTTTTTCACCAATACATCCTAGATCTTTTTGCCAACAAACCACTTGACCAATGAGCACCTCCGCTATTTGATGCCATCCCAAGTTCTTGTTCGAATCAGTTAGAAAACATGGCATCTTCAAGTCACCGTCCTTATAAGAATCATTCAACAAACACACCATGTGTATGTATATAGGTGTCTGCACGTCTGGACATGTGCTTACCCAATATCCAGCGATGAGAAAGAGACTAGCAAAGAAAGAAGTCTCACGTTATGCTTGAGGAAAATGACAGCATCGGCGTGATCTCCAGCTCCCTTGCACAGCTTCACGAACCCTTGCTCGATGTACTTACAGCTACCACAAGCCGTCCGATAGAAATCCACGACCACGAGCGAATCGGTCAGCTTTGCAGCCTCGAGGTGCGCGGAGAGCTCGGCATTGGTTCGGAACTCCTTGACACAGTCGACGGGGCAGAGATCTTCGTCGGCATCATCATCGGGGTCGCCTTCTCCGTTGCCATCCGTCGTCGTCTTCTGCTTCTTCAAAGATTGGAGATTCCGGTAGTGGGCGGAGTTCAATGCGGAGGGAGGATGCGGGGAGAGAATGCGGGGCGTGGTCAGACGGAGCGTGATGATGGTTGAGGGCGGGATCTGTGTGCTGGGATGGAGGAATCGTGAGGCAGCAGGTCTGGCGCTGAGGTCTGCAGAAAAGGCAAGCATGTTTTGGGGAAGAAGAAGAATCTTAGATCTTTTGAAGAAGAAGAAGAAGAAGAAGAACTGAAGAATGATCTTTTGCAAAAGAAGAAGAAGAAGAAGAAAGAAGAAATGAAGAATGATCTTTCGCTAAAGAAGAAGAAGAAGAAGAACTGAAGAATGATCTTTTGCAAAAGAAGAAGAAGAAGAAGAAAGAAGAAATGAAGAATGATCTTTTGCTAAAGAAGAAGAAGAAGAAGAAGAAGAAGAAGAAGAAGAAGAAGAACTGAAGAATGATCTTTTGCAAAAGAAGAAGAAGGAGCTTCTTGCAAACAACTGTGGTCAATGAAGCTCTCTTGTGTTTGATTTACTGGGGCTCTTCCTTTGGAGTTGCATGCGCGTGGATGTTGCAAGAAACGATCGATTTACAACAGCAGACAGGATTCATTCCTGTTGCTCGTAGAGCAGTAGAAATTGCAACAGATTTAGGTTTTTGCGCCATCCGTGCTCACTGTGACATGGTTGGTTTGTAACCAGCGTTTGTCGTGATCATGCCCATATTTTTTCACCTCGTGATCAAATACCTTGGTTTTGAGCGGCATAACTGTTACGATCATGACCTTAAGTGATCAGAACTATCGCATCATCGACCTCATCATCAGTTGGTGTGGCTTAATCCGTGTTAAAAAGAGACGCGTTTTGTGTGGTGCTTGATTGTACACCATTCCACGTTCGATTGTTGCATTGTGTTATGGAGATGGAACAAGTGCTCATGCCTAGTTGTCGAACAAGGCAAGCACATTTTGGCCTTCACAACTTTGACTGCAGAAATTTGTCACTATTGTGAATATAAGCAGGCATGACAAGCGAGGGAGCAATGATTTACGAACTACAATGACAATTACTTAATGGAGGTTAACAAATTAAAATCTCATAATCTCTTCATGTGTTAAAAACTCACATTTTCTTGGTCGGATCCATTATATTCGTGGGTGTTTAATAGTGAACATCGTAATTTATCGCAAAAGAAGTTACTCGCCTTATTGTTATGTTTAGGTAACAACTAGAGTTTGCATTCTCGACTTAATAAATTATGTTATGTCAGGCAAAGGAAACGGAGATGTGGTTGACACATAAATTCTTAGATTTTGCACTTTGTTAATACATAGAGATTATGGATTAATTTTGTACTGGACTTCTACCTACTCATACCAACGTGGAATCATGGGTTCATCGGTGTTTACAAGGTATGATTTAATTTCGATAAGTTAGTACTAGTCTTTTGTTATATCTAGACTTCCTGACGACCGTCTGCTAAGGCGGCAAAAATCTATGAGTATCAATGGTAGCAGATCTTGAAATATAACTGGCATCGACAATATACTATCAAATATCTCATCACTCATCCATCCTATTTTGGATACGTTTCACGAGCAGATCTAATGTTCATATTAATTCGACGTGGGTTTCGCACAGTTTACCTAAATTGATAAGTTAAAAAAAGAAGGAAACAAGCCAATAAAGATAGTTATTCTCATTAAAAAATACATAAAATTTGACATTACAATTCAAGCATGCATAAATTATAACAGGTCAATTAAGAAGCACGATTAATCTGGTCGAGCTCGATAACAACAAGACTCCCGAACAAGAGTTTTAGGGTTTAGGGGCAAAGCAAGCAAAATTGATGCAAAGATATGTTCTAGAGAATCAAGCTTCTGCAAGCAAAATTTATGCAAAAAAACATGTTGTAAAGAATCAAGGGTCTGGATTTTGAGTGAAAAAGGAACGAGGGGCATTTCGGAGAATATAGAAACATTCGCAGGGTCATTTTCGGGGATTATAGAAACTTCAAATTCTGTTCTTTTTGGAAACAAAGAGAAGGAAGAAGAAGAAGAAGAAGAAGAAAAGAAAGAAAGAAAGAAGAACTTCGTCGTCTCTGTAGACTGTGCTCCAACGCTCCCGTTTCTGCTTTCGATCCTGCCATGAACGCCAGAAGGTAAATCCGTCCCCGACTGATCCTCTCCTCTCCTCCCCTCCCTCTTCTCCCCGTTCTTTTCTCATCCCTCGGATGTGTAGATCCGATCTTTGGCCGTCTTCGAATGCATTGAAAACGCCTCTCCTTTTCTTTTCTTTTCTTTTTTGCTCTCCAGAGAGAATTACCGCAGATCTTCGCTCTTTGATGAGCTCGAAGAAGGCATCAGCAGACCCTCGTCTTCCTCCTTGGAGATCTCCGAGCAGGAAAATGACAGAGCTCTCGATGGATTGCAAGACAAAGTGGACATTCTCAAGAGAGTAATTGCTTCCCCACGCCATTGTGTTCCTTGTTTTCTCTAAGTGTTCTGCGACCGTTTGACCTGGAGTTTTAGGGATAAATCCTCTGCAAAACTCTTCCGTTTTCACGTTATTCTTATTATTTCTTTCGACTGTCTGTTTTTGTTTTTCTGTTGATTAGATCAGTTTACCACGATTTTCAGAGAGTATGTATGTAATTCTTTTGAAAAATCACATCTTTGATTTATGAAACATCTTGGTAGATCCTCACTAGTTCCATTACCTACAGTTGACAACTGATATACATGACGAAGTGAAATCTCAGAACCGATTCCTCGATTTCATGGTATGTGCCTTGTACCAAATTCTTTGGACACTTATATTACTTTCTTAACTGTGGCCTTGGATCTCATAAACAGGGGAATCAAATGGATACATCAAGAGGCTTACTGTCTGCAACCACTGACAGGTTTAGAAAAGTAAGTACTGAAACTTCCAGATATTGACTGTGGAATGCATCAAGTACTAGCCTTGTTTCTGGTTGCATCCATCACATTTTCATAGATGTTGGTTTCATTGATCTCTACTTTTTCTAGATACTGACATTGTAGAAGGTATATGTTCGGTAGAATAACGGAATTCTTATTTTTGAGTAACATAAAGGTTAGACTTTTTTCTTCTAAGAGATAACATAAGAGAAGATATAAAGAAAATGATGATTCTTAGAGTATTCGGATGTTTGTTTCTGTTGTTTTTTAAACATCCTTCACTACAGAGCAAATCCAGAAAGTCAAAAATTTATTATCTCCTTAACAACGCTTTGCTCACTATTGCTTATACAATGTGGACTTACAATTAAGTGTGCAGCAAAGTAAGAACTTAGTTTTGTACTCTATGATCTTGTTCAACCACAATGCAAACCATTACAGAATTTCATGATATCAAACTAAAGAAAATTTTCTTTGGTGATGTTGCATGTAGTTCTAGGTAGCTGGTGCGAGTAATAATTCTATTAGACTCCTAACCACTTCCAGGCAGTTGAGTATAGATGGGAGTGATCCTTGCTGACGTGAGAATTTTCCAAAGTTAATTCAGGAGATTTCCAACCACATACTCCAATTCCACACGAATAATCAAATGCAGCTCATATGTCTAAAACGTGTGACCACATTTCCCAGCTTATGGTGCACTGTTGGTTGTGATGCTTCCATAGTCACAAAATTTGTAAAATATGTATTCCTTAAGCAATTCAACATCTGAATTCTCTATGTTTCACCGTTCAAATGCATAAGTGCCACATTCCCATTATATCTGTGGCTCGGGGCTTAGTTTTGGTCATAGTAAAAGAGCACTTAATTTTACATGCACGTCCATAAGTTTGTTGTATTGCTAATGGTAACTTATGTTTATGCATTGTCTTATTGCACAACCCTGTCAATCACACTGACCCCTTTCTGAGTATAGAACTTGGTTCTTATAATTTTTATTAACTTCAATTCTGTAAAAATGCAGAGAGAGATTTTCATTTCTTGCAGGTTTTTGAAGCTAAACCAGGTAAAAGTTTGCTGGCGATGGTTGCAATCTTTGTGGCTGTGTTTCTTCTTGTATATTTCTTGATTAGATGAATGTGACACCTTTTCTGGATACCTTGTCACAATCATGTATCTACATATAAGTTTCAAAAAAGTTTGGGCTTGTATCATAAGGATGGACTATTCCCCTTGAGTTGTTTATAAATGCAAGCATAAATTTCCTGAGCTTGCATCTTATAGTTTGGATAAATTCATGATGTGTTATTGTCAGGCTGTAGTTTGACCTGCAGATTCATGTACTTTCCACATAGAATTTAAGTGGAATTTAAATATCTCAGTCCTCGATTTTGCACTTGATTGTTCTACGACCATCTTGAAGTTTTGTTGGTTTGAATTTAGCTACTTGATTGTGAAATTTTAGAACCATCTCTAAATGGATACTGGGAAGTGTCTCGAAGTTTTATTGGGTTGGGTTTCTGTTTAGGAGTAGAATCATAAAAACCACTGTTATACCAATGTCAAGTATCAGATTTTGTAGTAATACAGGTCAAGACACTAACCATACGACAGGTATTCATTCTTAAGTTTCTTTTGACCATTTCATATCTCAAATAGCTCAAATTAAGAAAACACTTATTTTATACACTCATTTAAATATCGGAAGTTTTATTCTCAACATTCAGGCTCTTGCTTGATTGGTCATCACTGTTAATGATCCTTTTTGCCAATGAAGCTAATGCAAAAATTCAATGGAAGCCTCTATTCAATTGGGTTGGTCTTAGATTTGGTTTTCATTCATCTTAGCTACATTTTAGTTGCTGACACATTGCAAAATTATCTTTATCAGGTTTGGTCTACACTTGTTGCAATTTGCAAGAAAAACTAGGTTCTTGTGATGAATGCAAAGGACCACCTCTCATTGTACATTGATGATGAACAATGTCTACTTTACACACTTGTTGGGATTACAGCATGGAACAATTTCTTAAGCTTTACAGTTTCTTGTTGCATTGCATTGTGGCTAAATAGATAGTAAATACTATCTGCTGCACTCATCTCTTGAATCTTGATTTCCTCCATATGAAAGTCTTGCAGTCTAAAATGCGAAATATACCCCTTTCGGATTCCGAAGTTCGAAATCATATGAAGAAAAGAGAATGGCTCTACAGCTCTCGAATTCTGAATTTTCAAATCATATGAAGAAAAAAGAATGGCTCTACAGCTAGGACTAGAGTCTTAGCTTTTCGCTGGGATAGATTAAATCAGGATTTTGTATTCCAGGATTTAAGGCCACGATATCTTCCCACTTGGATTTGCCAGCCCTCTTTGCTATTTTTGACAGTGTATCCCCTTGCTTCACTTCATAGATAGGAGGCTCTCTGCAAAAATCATGAGAAGAATAGCGCATTATAGGAAGAGGAAGATTCTGTAAACAAATTACTTTACTCTAGCATTTTATTCGATTGAGAATTAACCTGGATCTTAGTAAAAGAAAGGTTCCAACTAGTGTCACACCAATGGCCATCAATGATGACCAGACCCCCTTTTTTCGAGCCTTTCCATCACTTTTTCCTCGATCAGTTGATGTTTTGTTCTGAATATAATCAAGAAAACTAAATTATATGCTGGCTGGCAAAATATTAGAAAGTTGGGTAAAACCATCAAATTCCCCGTATGGTCGAGATATTGATCAGGATACTCACAAGGTTGCAGAAATAAAAAATCTGACAATTATCTTAAGCCTTACGCATCATGGGTAAATATTCAGAACAAGTTCAGTGTATTTTGGAAGTAGTACCACATCTGATGAGCGGCAATGCAAATAATTCTCGTCAGCTGAACAAATCTTGGAAGAGTTCACTATTCCGTCTTCATATGAAACACCCTCCATGGTATTGGACTGCATGTTTGTGGCCGTCATTGATGCCTTGTAAAGGGAACTTCCACGAGGACCCTTTTCATCATCAGAGTAAAAAAAGTAAGCGTCTGCTACCAGTTGAATTTTCTTCCATCAATCTGCATTCTATAATTCTTTATCTAAGGAACTAAGACATCTTCATCATTATGCTCACTACACACAGCATCCTTGCGCTCTTTGCCTGGATTTTCTAGAGACTCTGGTAAAGAATGTTCTCTTAAAACACACAAGGGTCTTTTACCCTAGCTGAGGAGAGAATAAAATCAATGGTCATGCCTATAGTATCTTAGAATGGAAACAGGCATGTACCATTCATTTGCCAAAACAATTTACTTACCAAATGAAATAATTGGCACAATATTTTCACTATTTACAGACCTTATCTGGCATCTCCTTGTCCATATTCCTTGAACCAGAAGGGCTACTGGATTGACTAAGAGATTCCCGAATGCCACCAACAAAGTCTGTAGGCATTGCAGCCACTGTGTGACTGACGGAATCAAATTCTGGTACCTATTGCAAATTTAAAACTTACATTCAGTTTCAAATGTTTAAGAGACAAAGTATGGCGAACCAGAAATTCTTACATCAAGAAGCTTGGTTCGTGCTTTTTTCGAAAGCGCCCGAATACATAAACAGACTTTACGTATGTCTTTTTTTTCGATGACATCAGGTGGAGAAAAGAGATCCACGCCAGTCAAACCGAGCCTTTTGCAAACCTGTGACAAACTTTTGCATGGATTACAGAGTATATATGTTTGTCTGTGTATACGATGCAACATTTAGACCTTCATTGAAAGATTGGATATACCTTTAGAAAAGAGTCTACATTAGAATATGGAAGGTATTTGCCACTGTGCTTCACATTTAAGGGAGCATCAACAATAAATGACTTTGGGGAAACAGGTTCTCCTTCAGGATATTTCGAGAGAAGACTCAAAATTTTTGCTGAGATCCTGTCCCTGGATATAAGTAACAAAGAATTGTTGTTTTACTGCGGCAATAAACAATAGTTCAAGGTGTATGCATACATGGAATCGGGAAAAACATCTAAAAGCTGCAAAGTAAACAGATTACATAGAGTCACCTCAACTTCAAACCCATATATGAGCCAGATCTAACCTAAATCCTTTTTTTATTTTTAATGTATTGTGCATAAATTCACCTAGAAACTCAAGAGCCATCAGCTCTTATCAATGTGCACACCAAGATCCGGGCATAGAATAAACTCAACTGAGGAAGCCATCAATTTTTAAAGGGAGATCACAAAAACTGAGTAAACAACAAATCTTTGGATCAGCTCAAACTGTTTAAGACAGCATTCTGTAATCTCTTCTTCTATTGGAAAGGCTCAACCCCTGGCCTTCCCATTGTTTCCTGAGCCTTTTCAGAAATAATAGCTTCCTTTAAAGGTCCTTCATCACATATCTTATTACTCGAGCTGAATTGATCACATTCCCCGTGATGGTAGCTCCAGATCCAGATGGTCAACCACATTCCCCATGACAGTAGCTCCAGACCCAGATGATAAACCCCGTTGATAAGATCTAGGAACTATGTCCACTCAAAAACAACACGCGGGGGGGATAAGCTCAAGCTCCTTAAAGCATCGCAGAGAAGGCCACCTGGCTAGCAAACAGGTCCATAATAATTGCCTCAACATTGAGAATTCGCCACCTTTATATTACCCCACACCCCTCTAAGATGATGAAAAAACAAATATTTCAGTAATATCTAACGGAAATCTATTCTGGAAAGCATTGAGATGCATTAACAGAGCCTCTTCCCACAAATTTAGCCTTCCATGGAAACCATTTCAAGAGCTTCTCAAAGGATTGGCCCTGATTGAGATCGACATTCATCGACATCTCTGCTGAACCCCATTGTGATTCCAGACTCTAGGCCAAATTCCTCTTTCTTTCATTTTACCTCATCATTGATGGCGATCACTGTTCCTCATCATTGACAATCAGATGAGCGAAAGAAATTTGTTATCCATTATCTGACTTACAGGATTGCACCATCGACAAGCACATCTGCAAGGGTTATTTCTTCATCAAATCTCTCATCCAGCACAGCCTCCAGCCATATCCTCGCTTGTTGCTGTTATAAAGAGTTGAATTTCTTGTTAAGCACACCTTATCTTCCTCTATATTCCATTAGAAAAGTGACATAAAGAACTCCTCAAACTGCTTCAGAATCCTTTAAATTCACATCCCTACATCAAACAGGAAGACCGCACACCAATTTGACATCTTTGTTGCATATTCATGTACCTCATCCTCCATTGTATGTCATGAAAAACGGCATGCATAATGAGGTGGACATTCATAGTTTCTTTCAATAAGAGAATTGGGATCTCATTAAACTATGCATCCAAATCATTTTCTCTCATGTCCAACACTGAACTGTCAAGAAGAGTTAGCCAACAACACTCTCAGTCTCGTAATAGCTATTCAAACACACACGTCTACACCTTTTCCTTCACATGCCACAAGAAAATGCTTCATCTACAAACTTGAACATTAGTTGATAAATTCCAGTACTCCATTTTCTTCATATGCTACAACAACTGCCACAAAAGTTCTAAATACAAAGCTGGAAACAATCCTCGTTAGACAGAACCCTGATGATCATCCTGTATATGCCGCCACAAAAACTCCATTCCAGGCACAAGGGTTTTGAAATCACTACTTATCGCTTTCTTTCCTACCCCATTTCGAACTGGCACGAAGTGCGACGTCGGAAGTTCTTTTTTTGTAACAATTCACAGCGGTGAAGCTAAGATAACACAAAAGGCGCTGCATTTTCCCTTTCCAGCGCAAACACTTACCCATGACGACGAATGTGCCCCCCAGGAAGTGCACGGGGGGGGGGGGGGGGGGGGGTTTTTAAAGAGAATGGAAATCACAACGGAACGAAATTTGGGAAGGGGGTGGGGGAGATAGCAATAGGAGGTCGAGGAGGAGTGAAATACCTTGAGAAACTCGCTGTCTATCTCCCTGAATTGCACATCTGCAGTCCGTGCAGGGCTGGCGAAGCCGTCGCTGGCACCAACGACCATTTGTGCTCGAGAGGGAGGGAGCAACAGACAGAGAGAGAGCGAGAGGCGGGATGATCACGATTCACATCACATCAATCTGTCCATTCGTTTCGTCCCCCTATCCTCTCTGTTTCCCCTGTTCCTGCCCAATCAGATCTTACCAATATCCTCCATGGGGATCATATATATATATATATATATATATATATATATGTATATGTATATGTATCTGTATATATAGATATAGATATAGATATATATAGACTAGGATCAAGGTAAACATGTATGTATACGAGTCTCAATCATATGATCAATGTAGATCAATAGGTTTGATTTATGCTCACTACGACACAACAGCTTGATTAATCCGATACGTCTTTTTGATCAAGATCAATTTGAGCGTTCGTGCACGACATCGATGACGGTAGGATCAAATCAGCTCTACTTGTGCTTGTGTCGAGGATTGATCGAATGTGTGTGTGTGTGTGTGTGTGTGCAACACGGATCAAGGTTTTAGAGCCGTGACAAGGATCGGGGTTTTAGATCCGCAACAAGGATCGATGCACATGATGATGATCGAACGATTCTACGTTACCTCCCTTGATGCGAAGATTCTCAAACCTCAATGCTACTAGTTTTGGAAGGAGACCGAGATTCCTCGCGCATGAATTCCAACATGATCCGCAACCCTAGGAAGGATAGAAAGCTTTGGATACATTTAGAAAATCTAGGTATAAAGTGCTATAATTTATACGCCTAGTAATATAAATCAATATTCCTATACATGCACAAAAGTACATGCGTTCATGTCTCAAAATCTGTCTTGAAGCACACAATAACTGTCATTGACAATAACTTGGGGGATTCGATTCAACATTTCATACCGCTACAAGATATTATTTGGTGGGTTGTGTTACAAATTTGTATTCATTTTGCAAGAAACATCTTAGTAAAGTTCATGAAGTGGTGGGAACTTGATAGCGTAAATGAGTAGGTTCACTTGGATGAAATGCACCAAGCAGATTCCCTTTTGGGCTGAAGGCAACTAGCAAGGCAGTTTTTCTGACATACATTTCAATGTTTGGAACTTTAAGTTGCTTCAGAATGAGTTAGGTACCAAGTATCAGAACGCTATTAATCAATGTACTTCACATTGTTCAATCTTGGTGCAGTTCATCTCTCAAATGAATTTGTTGCTTGGACACATCGCAAAGTGCTGCAGTTCATCTCTCAAATGAATTTGTTGCTTGGACACATCGCAAAGTGCTGCAGTTCATTTCCTTGTGTCTTTGCAGCCTGATCTCGGTCATTGCTTCGAATAAAGCTCTTGCTATCTGTCCTCACCAAGATGATGAAATATTTGTGATACTCCAATACCATATCAAAGTCTGATCAAGAAAAGCATATCAGCAATCGCAAAAGCAAAACTGCACTTACTTGCTCTGACAATCAGTCGTAGCTTGCAAGCAAATTGAATCACTGGATCTAACTCTCCCAATCACAAAAACACACTTCCTCAGGAATCTCGACATAATCAGCAGTGCCTAAGTATCGGAGTCCTCATCAGACCGAAAGTACAGCTGTATCTCTTTAATCAATTCTTGGAATGCTAACAAACTTTTCAAGCTCTGCCTGATTTTCTTCAGGATCTGACCTGTTTATGGACCAAATGTTCAATCGTATCTCTTTAGCCAATTCTTGGAATGCTAAAAACTTTTCAAGCTCTTCCTGGTTTTCTTCAGGATATGACCTGGTCTTCTCAACTCTAGCAAACCCAGCCTACGACGATGAAAACAAACAAATGACAGTGGAAGAAATAACCAACCATGTTCGTTTAATTCAGCTGTTATTTTGGTCAGAAGGGCATTCTAACCAATACTATCATTCCTGTTGACAGTCCATCATGATTCCACAAAAAGAATGATTTTTCAGCCAAACAAAGTAAATGATAATGAATGAAAATGACACACCTCAATCATCGATTTATTGATGGATTTGGTTGGGTCAGTCTCGTAAAGAATCACACTCAGCTTAGGAACAGTCCCCTGGCTTTTCCCTTTGGCACTAGATGTATCCTCTCTTACCACTTTGGCCACATAATCTTTCTCGCCAATCATTCTACTAAGATACTGAGCTGCTTCCAGACCATAATCATCCTCCTGCTCAGGTATCTTAACATGGGCAAGGCTGAATAGCGATGCTAGAGCAGGATAAGAAGACAGTTCTGCCTCCAATGGCATGAGTTTTGACAATGAAGTCTTCTCCTGATTTCCATAGTCGATATAAAAGACTTCATATTTCTCTTCTCCACATTCAGATGAAGACTGCCCTGGGGCATCCACAATCTACATATCCAATCAAAGAAGATCTATTGCTGAACACGTTTCTATTGGACAAATATTCTCAGGGATATAATATTGTTCACCTTAGCACGGTACCAGGATCCATCAACACTGAATTGAGCCATGACTGTATCACCCGTTTTAGGCTGAAAAGGTACTGGTGTCCTTTTGTCTATGTTTTTCAACAGCCACTGGAGAACGAGAACCTTACTATAATTACCGGCTGACTGTGCATAGAACTTGCCTCCACCCACCACTTCTGTTACTCTAACCTGCATGGACATAGCTTAGTTTGAGTAAAAGTAGAGCCCTGATTTAACTAACATAGTGGAGTGAGCTATCTCTTTTATGTGAAGAAATTACAAACGTAAAAAGCGTTAAATAGAATGCAAGCAGATCACCTTAAAGGTTGTGTGTGTTAACTTTTCAGTATCCAACCAAGATGTGTCCTCTTGTTTACCTTCCCCAAATCCCTCCCAGACCTGTAGCCACATCAACCAAGACTCTTAGTGCATAACCATCTCTGAGTGCTATGATGCATTCTTGCTAACCAGCAATTTTTAAGTGCTTAGATTTGCATATTCTCATATCTAAGTTGAACCAGGATGCCAGTGAGCTACCTTCATTAATAATTTCTTAGCTTCTTCTTCAGATTGAACAACAAGATGCCCTCCTGTTGTGCTTTTGGGCCTAAACAGTGGTTCATGCTTGGCTAAACCTACTGCTAGTAGGAGTTTAGACACGTCCACTTCGGAGTCCCACAGGGTACCAAAAAAAGTCCCAGCCCTATCAACATTCTTGATCTCCACCTGTACACGCACATACAAACCACATTAAAAACCAGTTTGTTTTTACCACCAGAAAACACATCATCGTTCCTTCAAATACAAATTCTCCCAATTTAGGGAACTAATACCTCAACATCACGCTGTTGTATTCTATGTCGCATGAATCTTAAAGCATAATCAGCATAGGGTTCTTCATCAGTTGGGCAACGAACAGTAGCCAACGACAATATAATAACACAAGACTCTTTATTTATGATCAGCTTGTAACGATGGCCAGTTAGAATGTAATCTACAATGGCAGGGAGCCTTTTGTATCTCTTGAAAGAGGTAAAAGAATCCTGTATCTTAGTTGCCAGCTCCTTCCGATATGCAGCTGCACGGTTTGCCTTGATTTGTTGAGATAGCATTTGAAACATTAATACAGAGGCAACATTCCAGACATCAACTAATGAAGATTCCTGGCAATCGTTATTTTCAATGATGTGGAGACAGAGTCCTTATTGAAGGAAGATGCTACACATTATGAACCTAATCATACCTGACCGGTCAGGTCAGTAAAGTGATATGAAGGAGGCTCTTTCCCAGAATGTACGCCTTTCATTCCCTTCCTAGCTCTTGCCTCAGCTGCAACAAGTTCATCATAGAATTTTGATCTGACCTCAAAATCATTATGTATGACAACTGTTGCTAACCCTTCTGCAACGACCATTTCTGCAACATTTCGATAACCATATTGCGCTTGGGAATCAAGCGTTGATGCAGATTCCAGAAACACAGCGCCAAAATCCTTAGTCCTCACATCCCCTATAACAGAAGCCTTCCGAGAATATTCCATCATTACAGAAACCTAGAAAAACAAGGAGATGAAGATGCCATAAACCAACCATGAACTCATGATAGCGAAATTACTATTCCAAAAGTGTGACTGCTATCAATAAGAGTATCCTAAACATCCAACACTTCTATTGGTAACATGCATTAATCATCGGAATAAAAGACCCTAACCCTCCGTCCTATTAGACGAATCCGTAGAAATTCTTTTGCTTCTCTAGCATAAGGAGCTGGGTCTTCGCCCCTTCTGCCCATCTTAGGAGCTCGTATACTTGATAAATTGACACTGCGTTCTGATGATGGACTTTCGCTGGGCAAGGCAGCATTTAATACTATGACACAATCGCCACTGACAACCTCAACAACCTGTCAAGGAAAGGAAAACTAATGTTTTTACAATTTTGGAATCTCACTAAAATGCCTTGTTATACAGCTTTTTCACCTACTCTATACAGCTTTTTCAATTTCACCTACTCGGCCTTTAAATGTGTTGTCGTGAATAGCAGTCAAGTTCGATCGTGGGGGAATATAGTTATCCCACAACCGAAGTTTCTCTGTCTTCGCAATCAACTCTGTGTTCTTTAAGAAATGCCAAAATTCTATGTCCAGAAATTTTTTGGCACTCCACTCAACAACTTTTGCTAGCCCCTGAAATAATATGTTAAATAGTGGAGGACAAATAGAACAGAAAATGCAACAGTTTCTCCAACATTAAGAAACACTCACATTTTTAAGTAGTTCCACGGACAGAACAGCAGATGAACCACCATGTCGATGATAACATAAAGAACCAATTAAGATCTTGGAGTTGTCAGCTCCTTCAAGAAGAATCGTCACCTGTGTCACAAAATGAACACAAGGTGCACATACAAATAGAATCCATAGCCTGGTTATTCTTACCCATTCAAAATCTATCGAAAGGATCATTACATCTCTATGTAAGGTCCAAACTTCAGTGAAACGCTTTGCTTCCATTGCATATTTTTCTAATGTGCTGTTACCATCCACAGGCTCTGACTCATTGCCCCTAAAAGACATTTGCCTCTCGTTCACAGCAACCTGCCTTGCGATGATGGGACACTACCAAAGGAAACATCCAGGGAATGAATGTAAGAAGGAAAACAAACAAAAAGAGGATGAGGATAAAAGGCATTCAGCAACAAACTTACCTGGATTCCAGCAATTAACATTTGAAAACAGTCCAATTCCGGAATTGAACATATTTTCACAGTGCTTCCATCATGCACATATTCAACAATAGCAGGTAACGGGTTCCCTCTGTTTCTCTCTAGAAAGGTTAAAGCATCAAAATTATGTGCATCTCCTGATGGAGACGGAGAAGGACTCTGAAAAAAGAGGAATGACTTTTGTCAAGTTGATATAATCGCATAACAATTCTGCTCCAAACTCTGACCATACCTTGTAGACAACTTGCTCATTTTGTTGTATTGGAAACCTTGCGAAAAACTTATTGGTTATGAATTCTATTATCAGGAGAACTGCAACCTTGTCACTGGAAAAAAGGTGCTATAATATGACTGCAAAACTGACAGAACCCCTATTTTATTTTCTGAGCAACCTCGGTATGTTATTTATCATCCTTAATTTTTATCCTCAATACAACAAAAACCCTTCAACCCTCTTCTTCTTATTACTTTTTCCTGCTCTAACTTCATAATTCGCAGTCTCTTCTTTAAAGTTTACATCCTTCAAAAGTCAATCTAGTGTTTGGGATATTTTCATTCTTAAATTCTGTATTTTTTCTTTACCAAATATTTAGAGTACTATGTGATATAAGTCCTATAATACACCATACAACGGCACATCATACACCTCATGCAACAAATATGGCGATAGTAAAGGAAGTAAAAGTTCAATGAAAGAGAAAAGGAATTCTGACACTCAAGCAGACGACTACTTCGAAAGACAACATCATAATCAGCCATTCATTCCCCAAAGGGTTTGATGCTCAAAATAGAGACGAACTTACCGTATTCCACACTCCAAGTTTCATTTCCTTTGCCTGCTCTTCCAACATCTCCAACTCTTTGATAAAAGGACTAACCTTAGTATCATTTTCTCTGACTTTTGGACGAAGCTACATATTGAAGAGATGGTCAAAGTATTAGAAAGGTAAAATATTAAAGGACATGCCATTAGCACATATCCTCTTACCTTGGCCCATCCTGCACTAACCACCTCTATAGCAAGGTTAGTTTCTCCCATTATGACTGATCCAAATTCTCTATTAATGGCTTCAATTGAGTAATCCACCCGAAAAATGATGTTCTGCATACAAATCAGCAGAATTAAGGTGAAAGTAACGAGCATCAAATACAATCCTATATTAACACAAGTTATGCAGCCTTAATGCACCTTCGAAAAGGGCTAGCAAGCTTTACAAGCGCAATCTGTGTAGTATTAGCATACATGTGACATATTTAAAGAGCTCAAAACCCGCCTCTTATTTGGACAATTCAGCCTTAGCCAATCTTAAATACTGTTTAGTTAGCTTAAGCAGAAGCAAAGCCACTTTTGCCCAGACAACCTTAGCCTTACACATCTTTAATAATCAACAGCCATAAAAACAATAAGTAAACCAGCCCTACACAATCATCCACAGTTCATCACGATACAGGAAATCCTAATCATGGACACATCTTTGAAGAGAAGAGAAAATTCACTTTCAACCTAGGTGAAGACAAAACTATATGTTAACAGACCCTAACCTATGTTTCACATAAAAATATACCTTGCCAATGCACAACTTCCTTAGAAACTCACGGCTTTCCCAGGCAAATGTTTCATCGTTCTCTCTAAATCGTGCCTGAAAATAGCAAGAATCATCACCACAATGCAAGAAAATCAGTAAATGCTTAATACTCTCATGGTCGACCACTGCAGATGCGTGTAATTCTTAGTCAAAGATGATTTTGAATAGTTTTTTCAGCTTCTTAATTGGATGGCTTCAATGTTTTTAACAACCATAGATCGGCTTGTATTGTTAAATCTCCTAGGCAGTAGATAAAATTTGATGCATTATAGGAGACCATTCGCTTTCCTGTATACACTGTGTGCGTGCGTGTGGGGGTGTGTGTGTGTGTGTCATCAATATTGAAAATGGGCAAAACATGAGAAACATGTAGAAACAGAAACGCCCGTTTTTTTCCTATCAAGGTTCCAGGGAAAAAGGAAAAAGAATCATCGATTAAACAATAGCAATAACAGAGATCTAACCATTTAGCTCTTGAAAGATGAAACTCCTTTACTGAAATTCAACCTGTAACCAGACTCCCCTATCAAGGCTCCAAAGAAAGGGAAAGAGAATCATCAATCCAAACCATTTTGCCCTTGAACCATGGCACAACTTTATCGTAATTCGATTTACAACCACATTATCTATCCAGAATCTAGATAAAAGGAAAAGGAAGGATCAATTCACCAATAATCAGACCACAATCAGACCATTGAGTTCTTGGAACATGGAAAGGCTTTACTATCATCCAATCTGTAACCAGCTTCCTCTACGAGGGCTCCAGAAGAAAGGAAAAAGAATCATCAATCCAAACCTCAAGGTTGAACGGTTCAGACCGACCTAACGATTCCAGCTGAAATCTTCAAACCAAAAGCCAAGACACAGCTTGCTTGGGATGCTCGAGCTCGAGTGCTCAAATGACGGCGTCCCGAGACTTGAGGGGGGATCCAATTGACGAATCACGTTAAGACGGATAGATTTCGTTAAGGAGAAGGAGAAAGTTGGCTTACAAGTCTGGGGGCGACGAGCGACGACAGGGTGATCGTTTTCTCAAGGCGACCAGGCCCCCGTATAACGATGGTGTCTCCGCAGGGAACGCTCTTGACGATGCCGTGGACCCATCGCCCCTCCATTCTCCGCTTCTGCTTCTGCTTCTGCTTCTGCTTCTGCTTCTTCTCCGCCCCGTCGCGCGCTCTGGTTGCAGGAAATTGAACGACCAAATTTCAAACGAAATTTTTTGAATGCGCAAAACTGAGAGAACAAAACAAATGGAAAGTTACCAAATTTTTTGTTGATTACAATTTCAATTTCAACGCCCGCCGAGATTCCAAATTAACAAAATTAACGCCTGATCTTTATCTTGCAACTGGAAAATTAACACCCGATTATTTTCCGCTGGTATCGAGTTTATTCCTGATCGCTTCTTACGAGAATCGACCCCGATCGATTCCCTTGCTTATATTCGACTGACAGAAGCTGATGGTTTTACGATCTGATCGACTGATTAACGTGCTAATTTTGCATTTGTCACGCAATCGAGAGTTGGTCAGTCGGTTGATTTGATGTCAATGGAACTCACAGTTAATTGATTTGGTGTTAATCGATTAATCGTGCATCAATTTTTAAAACCAGGCATTATTTTGTAATTTCTAGTTTTGGTAGGTGTTAAAGTGCAATTTATAATTTTGTTAGCATTTTTTGGTAATTTTCCCAAAATCAAATGTAAAATCACAGCAAAAAAAAACAAATTTACTACTTACAATTTAACTCCTAGTACAATTAAACGGTATAAAATTAATGCTTCGTTTTACTGCTAATCGATTAATTCATAATCATCCTTCTCTTATTGATTTGCTTCCATCTATCTCTTCTGATGTTCATTGATTCATAATCTTCTTACCGACTATTTACTAATTGCTTCGTACTTCCTAGTGTTGTTTTCTAATCGATTTCTCATACTACTATATTCGATGTACAAAAGTTAGTGTAATCTTAGAATCTAATCAATTTGATGTTAATCAATAAATTGGGTGTTAATTTTTCAATGAGAGATAAAACCAGAGATTAATCTATAATTTCAAATTTTTGTAGGCTAATTAATGAATTTGTTAGGTGTTTTCTGGATAGTTTTCCCAAAAATAACAGAGATTTTAATCCATATTTGTTTGTTCGAGAATTGTGTGAAACCATCCAAGTCCAAATGCACTGTACCTGCAACGTATACATATTCATGTATATTGCATCGTCTTCCATTACATCACATTGAGCTGGTGTTTTTCTCGTATTGTATCGCACAACATGTATTTGCATCACAAGCACTTTACTTTGCCGTTAATGTATTGTCCTTCGTTTCAAGCTAGCTATCGCCCGATGATTCGAACGAGAATTCAAAGCTTTTTAGCATCCTTCGGTAGGCCAACGAACATCGGCTCTTGACCTACTTCTGCCCAATCATGCAAACAAATGAAGATCCGGAAGCTTCCGGATGTAGTCTTACTTCAACCCACAACTGCTATTCATTCGGTTCATGCTTGTTTCGACCATTCCTCGCATCAAGCCTTTATGATATACCACATCTGAATCTTGCAAAGGATTCTTGGATTTGTTGATATCGAGTTCGACAATTCATGAGATTAAAATCTTCCATTGGCTTTTTAGACGTCCAAAATCCGTAGTTTGAACTACGCTTTACATTTTTTCTGATTTCTGATTCCCAAGGATAACCTTCCAAAATTTGCGGTTTAAACCAAGGGAGGGCTCCATACCTTTTGCATGCAATTTGGAATGAATGCCCATACATCCAAACAAAGAGAAAGCAGGATGCTTTTCGATCTGTTTTTGCATCAGAAATTAGAGATAGGGGTGCAAAAAGAAAAGGCTTCTTCAGCTTCCTCTTAAACAAATGCACCTTCCCTTACCTTAATATATGCTAACACACTGACATGTACTAATGTATGTATGCATACCGAATCCAAGAAGGCCGATCATTGGGAGGCGTCAAAAAGATATGCCACGAAACAAATCGCATAAGAAAGTTAACAACAAACATCTTTGTTGGCATTGAAAGGAAAAAAACTCGACTCATCGGTTGCAAAGTATACAGTCAATGTATGATGCTATATGAAAAGAAAATTGTCCAGATGCATATATGCCAAAGCCAAACCTAGCTCATAGATACGTGTAGCTTTTCGGTTTATCGATGCGGAGGCTGATTTCATCATGTATCCACCATACATTTACTCTTCCTGGGATAACACCAGAAAGAATACCGTTTCTGTGAAGAGAACAAAACCCATGGCATTCAAACCAAAAAGATGGTTAGCATGGATATGACGGTGGAAACCAAAACTTCAAAACAGAATCTCCACAGGATAGTTCCATTCAATGAAATAACTAGATTAACAAGAATGTTTTCAATGTTTCAAACGAATGTTAATGGCAAGGCCTATTTTGTGCAAAAGATGAAACTTTCCATGATACGAATATCAGATTTAAGACAGCAAACTAAAATAGTCATAGGACAAGTATATTATATACGAAAGGAAGTCACGATGTTTTCGAAATGGAGAAGCTCATGTCTTTATATAAGAAAGCATTATGGAACTCAGAAAAAAAAGGAACCAAGCTGACAAAAGTATTAATCCTGGGAAATCCAATCAGCTCGACGTATGTTTTGTCCCTTGCAAGATAATGGATATCTCAGCAACATTGGATTCAACATAGTTTCGCTAACATTGTTTCAAATGGGTATATTACACGAGAAAATGATTATTAACCATAATATGATCAAGTTTCATATAAGTGGAGACTTGGGTATATTAGCTTGACCCAATGCAAATGCGAGAAGTATCGGAGAATTTAGATACTTTAACATATTATATACGCAGAATATGTATTCTATGCATTTTCCAAAAATGCCAGAACATCTTTAACGACTTAGCATACATATTCTACGCGTATTGTATGCCCACTATTTGCAACCATGACTTTGCCTACTGTTTCATGCAGAATACTCACCTGAGAGTTTTGAGATAAAGTTTTCGTAGAGAAAAAATCTAGAGTTTCTACCTTTTGAGAAGAAGCGCTTCTGAATGTCGATGGCGTGGGTGCAACATAAGCACACCCACCCCTCTTCTTCTCATCCATTACTCTTTCAAACACAGCCGTGAATCCTATACCGCTTGATGGATCAGTGGCATCCCAGTCCCCAAATTTGGGCACCAAAGAGCTTTCACAGGTTTTGTATAGCCCATCTTTGTACATGAGCTGGAAAGAGAGACATGAAGTTAGGCGTTATTGTCATTTTAAAAGAAATTCGCTACGCATTTAAGGATAGATCCAACGACAAGAGAAAGAGTTTTTCCAAGATGCTAGTCATTCATTCCTCGCGTGAACGTGTGATTGAAAATGAAAAAAAGCTAACGCGGGATAAATGAGCCGGAAAGAGGAAGAAAGAAAGATATGGTGAATGCCTTTCTAGACAACAGCATACAATACTATTGTGTATATCCATTCATCCACAGTGAAGAAACTTAATTTTAGCACTAATTACTCTACACATTCCATAGCACAGCTTCAAAAATGAAGTTAACGAAGAGACAATTCGTTTTGCATACCTTTCCCTTCTCGCTTGTGCTTGTCCTTCGCATGATATCACTCTCACTGTGCCTCCTTTCTCGTTTCTCTTCTATTTGTGGCTTTCTGCCCCTGTGGAAATCAAGTGAGGCTCTCCTTGAATATTTTGGAGTCACAACATCGACACTGGGAGAACCTTCCATGCTTTTTCCTCTACTCGTGGAATCCATTTCCGAAGCAGATCTAGTAAATAACCTTGTTGGGTCCCTCAATAATACTTTAAAAAGCGAAAGCTCAAAGATTTAAACCCACTAATACATTCAGGTTATCCTGATACATTCAAGAGCTCCACTCCGAATCTTCAGCTCGTTTTCTGCACTGCAAAACCAAAGCGTATTTCAAATTTCCAAGCAAATGCACGATTCACATCACAAATAATATGACTCACATACCATGCATACATACACGTACATCTATAGTTAGTCTCATATTTTTTGTAGGAGAATCTTAAGGCTTCCCAGGATCAGAACAGATGAATCTATTGCTTCCGAAACCTTGAAATGTATAGGGCAGACTGATTCCACCTCCATATCTACTTAAATAGGGGCGTATTTTGGTTCTCACAAAGAATGCCATGTGTTCTCTTTTCCCCGTTAGGTAAACTATAGCCTCATTTTCTCATTTGTGCCACTGAACTGAGAGGCAACCACAAGCATGAGAGGAAGGGTATCCATTATCTCATCCCTTGACGTATTGTCATGTGTACACGAACATAGATTTTCCCCACTAGACACCTGGATGCATATTACTACTTTTTATAGCTTTATAGCTCATGTTCCAGGAACATTTACAGAAAGATGTAAACATTACTCTGGCATTGTCTCCTCCTACCTAAAGAGATCTTTTCACCCTCTCTATGGAAGCGGAAAAAATAACCTACGCACTTGATAAGAGATGTGTAGTTGAGAATGCACATTGCACTCGTACGTTCTTAACCACACATCCAATTATAAACACCATTCAAACAGCATTTTGTAAGAGTTGAGACACGGTATTCACAATTGGAAGTTGATTCATCTATTGAATTTCAATGGTTGTGACACGAGATTGACATACACAGATTTTACATTTCAACCCTGTTTATCATTGCTGCTTGATAAGATGAAATGAATTTTGGTGCTTGGAGGTGAAAATAAGCACTAAAAATCAGCAAAGCAGGTAGTTGTTACGCAAGCAGTCAAATGCTGTAGCTGGAAACATGAAATTATTTTATATGAGCATCATTATTAGCAATGGAAATAAGATCTTTAATAGCAAAAACATGTGGATATGAGGATTACCTAAACATGGATCAATCCTTGGAGGCCTTCACCACCAATGGGAAGCACAAATTACTTATTGATTAAAAGCATACATTTCGAGCTTCGGATTCAAAAATTAAGCCTTTGTCCCACAGTTGTCAAGGCAGAGCCAAGCTTGGAATGTACGTACATAGAAAGCACACTTAACATGAAGCTAAGCACGAAACAATCAGCTCTAATATATACACGAGCTTGCTTTTGAGCTATGATCACATCGTTTTCAGTGACGGCCAGAAAACTACAACGAAAAACTGAAAGGAACCGAAATGCAAAGAAAAAGTGTACCTGAATCAGGATGGAAGTCCTCCTCTTCCTGCAATATTTTTTGTTCCCTCGCCCCATGGCCTTTGTTCATATATATATATATGCACACACACACATATAAAATACTACAGTCCATCAAAAGAGCTGAACAAAACAAAAAGAGGGGACATGAAAAGATGTGTGGCCAGAAAAGATGAAGATGAAGAAGGAGGTGGAGAAGAAGAAGAGAGGATCCAACTGTAAAGCCCTAATGTGGGTTGATACAAGATCACGTGATCCTTCTTCAATTACCCAAAAAACCTCCAGCCCTTACCCCTCCCCATGTGAAGGGGAAGGGGAAGGGGGGGGGGAGAGGTGCTTTATTGACTTGTGCCATAGCTTTTTGTCTCTACACCTCCATAGACCTCCCATTCATGGGGGGCAAGATCATTGCAAGAGAAGCAGCACCGCACTCTCCTTCATATATTTGACTTTTAACAGCAAGATAGTGGATCCTATTGACAAAAACTTTCTCAAGATCTCGCTTTCTCCGAATGTACCGAGTCGTCAATAGAATCCACCGTCCCCAAGTGGGTACGACACGGGGGGCCAACAGATATGGTTTGTGGGCTCGAACTCAGTCGATGAGCGGTTGTTGGATCGACAAATATGGCTTGGTTAGGTTAACGAATTTGGCTTGTCCCGGATTAAGAGATCTAGCTTGTCTAGATCGACAGATCTGGCTTGGTCGGATTTTAAAGAGAACTGGGCTGTCCAGATCGGCAGATCTGGCTTGGTCGGATAATACTGGCTGGGCCACGGTTATGGGTCGAAAAGCTCTCGCCGCTTTATACGATGGTCGGTCATATGGTCTGAATCTGCATTGCGAATTTTGGGCATGATTGATGCCTGCCAGATTGGCCATGCTTTCATCCGACCGTTGTGCCCCGTCCCATCCATGTTGCCGAGCTGAGTTCATGCACCATCGTTGTACGTTATGCTACGGCGCGTTTTGCCGAGATCCCCGTCGAGACGAGCTCTGTCTCTGTAACAGTCTTCCAAGTTGCCCCGCATAATACAGGACTCTTTGTTGCCCTCTCCCATCGATCGATGTATCTACCGAGAGAAAAGATTTCGGGCACTTGCTCAATTTGCCTGAGGTGCATTCTGGCAATTGTAGCTCCCCTGCATGCATGCAGAGATGCGGTAGCCGATGGCGAGAGCTACTTAGCGCCATAGGCAAAGTCTAGATTGCTTCTGTGGAAAGAGTGTCGATCGCGTACTCAGAGGGGTTGAAAGATCAAGAGAAAACAAGCCTTCGTCACAGAGTACAGACACAACGCCGACAGTGGTGGTAGTTGGCAAGATCTATCTATAAGCATCACGAAACCTCGGGCGCTATCTTGCTTGGGCAAGCGATCACGAGTCGTAACTTTCAGATCGGACTTCTGCTTGCTGGACCACTTGAGAAAAAACAAACAAACGTCGGGCGCCCCAGACTGATCATCGATGCCGTTGGCTCTTCTGTCTCTGCTTGCCTTGTCATTGTTTTAAATGCCCTCCACCTACAAAAACTTTCCTTCCTTCCTCACCCTTTCTTTCTTTAGCCTTTCTGCTGCTGCTGGTGGATGAGATGCGGAAGTTGGGCGATATACATTATCAAACTCGATCGATCGGAAAGGTAATAAACAAAACAAAGGGCTTCTTCCAAGCGAGAGAAAGGCGATGCAGATTACGCCGGCAAGACCAGACATGGCATTGCTGCGTCGAAACCTCTTTTTTAGCAGCAACTTTCAGCTCTTCTTCTTCTTCTTCTGATTTGGCCACCCTTTGGAGCCCAACAAGATGCATCTGTAGAAGCTTTTATGGCAACCCTCCATTGAATCATCTGCTTCTTCTTTCTTGCTTTCTTGCTTTCTTTGAATGGCCGTCAGTTTGTCGCGCTTTCAATCGAATAGTGGTGCAACAGTGTATGCATCATGGCATTCGAGTCGAGGAACTCTGGCGCTTGCAATGATGCGAAAACGAATGAATACAGAAGAGCTCGCAACTGTAACCGACAACTGGACGATTGTCGATTTTGGACGAGAACGGAAGCCGCTTCTGTCTATACTACAACTCGCGGCCACTAGACCATCGATCGAAGTTATGAGCACTCGCGCACTACAGGCCCTTTCTCTGGCTGTAAAAGAGAAGTAGATGTTATGATGCTCAGAACCCGTGCCTGCGAACGCGACAACAACTTATGCAGGAATAGGGTCATGTTATGTATACAAATGGATGGATGGATGGACGCGTAAGTCTGCAGTTCCAGTTCCGCAAGTGATGGTGCCCATGGTATGTATGTTCATGCATCCCACCTTCTGATCGGTAGAGCTCTCGTATCTGAGTCTGGTCTGTGGGGACTCGGTAATAACAGTACGGCGGATTGGCTCCATCTTGATGTTACTATCAGCATCAAGGTTTCGATCCTGCTTAACATCTAATCCGTTTGTTTACGAGTACCCCGCGTGGTGCAGATGCAGACAGAGCTAGGCCCATCCAGTGGATCTGTGCATCTGTAGTGCTACCTCTATGTACGACGGACTAACTAACTAAACCACATCATCGTCATCATCGTCATCATCTTCGAACCGTTTGCCCACTTTCGGGAACCAACAAGCGATCCGTAACTGCAAGCCATAACCGACATGTTCCTCGAGACATGCACCCTTAACATACACGCACAAACTCTTCCTCGGTTTCATTGCCCGCTTGCTTTCGCTGTCATGACCACAGACAGAGACAGACAGACAGAGACAGAGAGACGCATGCCGCCGCGCGCAGAAGGGAGGCACTAATTCTGCTAGCGCTTATTTCCTTCCCAAATAGGCCGAGATCATTCAGCCTCACGCCCATCCGGAGGCCTTTGGAAATTGCGTGGGAATGTCTTTGGTCGATCAATCTAGGCAAAATCCGGAGCTTAGCAAAACAAAAAAACAAACAAACAAACAAACGAGACGCGTAGATTCCATTGTCGGTCGAGAGGGGGGCGAAGCATCTGCATGGACAAATGCCAAGCGATGATGATCCGATGCAGGTCGAGTGTCGTGGTTTGGTTCCCGTGTACAGATTTCGTGATTCAGGGGGGGGCGGGGGTGGGGCGGGGCTAGCAATTACATGAATCATGTGTGTAGGAAACCTGGATGGTGGCAACAGCACAGTCAAGGTCAAGGTCAAGGTCAAGGATAGCAAGTCGAACAAGGGAGGGCCAAGAAGGACTCGGGGGTCAAAGGCCAAGGATACGAAAGGCGTAAAAGTCGAGGTCAAGGGGGCGAGAGTGCGCAAACTCAAAGGCAAGGGGGGGGGGGGGGTCAAAGAAGCATTGACCAGGTCAAGGGTCAAGGGTCAAAGAGGTGAAAGATCGCATTGGGGCGAGGTGCGTGCAATTGGAAAAATCGCGCTAAGCAATATGGCTATCGATCGAGGGCGATGCCGAGGCCCCAAAGAATGAGAAGAGCGCCTTGCCTCGTCCTGGCCCTTGGTCCTCGCCCTCGCCCTCGCCCTCGCCCTTGGCCTTGGCCCTTGCCTGCTAACCCAACATACAAGAAAGAAGAAATCCAAGATGTGAAGCTGGGGTTAAATTATTTTTTTTCTTCTCTCGTGCCGCGAGCTCGCTCGCTCGCTCGCTCGATCGATCGCGTGTTAGAAACCCGGTTTCCGATCGGTTCGCGCGTCGTCCGGTTCGCGCATCTCTCGACGACGGGGGGGGGGGGGAAAAAAGGAGGAAGAAGAAAATCCAAACCCGAATCGGTGGGTGGGTTTGTAGCGAGAGAGAGAGGCGGTCCAACGGAGTTTGTAGGGTTTTGTAGGGGTTTAGGGTTTTGTAGGGCTTTTTAGGGGTTTTGTAGGGGTTTGTAGGGGTTTTAGGGCTTTAGGGTTTGGCAGGGGTTTAGGGTGGTGGTTAGGGTTTTGGGCGGCGCCGCATTGGGCGGCGGGGCGGACGGAGCGGGGGCCGCCGGAGTGGGGGCAGGGCGAGTCGATGGGCGGGGTCATGCAGTTGTACTGGATGCACACGGCGGCGGCGGAGCCAGCTGGCGGCCACGGGAGCGCGCCAGCTGGCGGCCACGGCGACGGGCCAGCTGGCGCCGACGGC
>JBBBWG010027967.1:45486-57140 GCA_037176905.1 Azolla pinnata | reverse complement strand
CTACTACTACTATTATTATTATTATTATTATTATTATCATGCTTAGTATATTATTATCATGCTTAGTATATTATTATTATTATTATTATTATTATTATTATTATTACTACTACTACTACTATTATTATTATTATCATGCTTAGTATATTATCATTATTATTATTATTATTCTTCTTCTTCTTCTTCTTCTTCTTCATGTACTTGATCAAATTTTATGTGTGGAAAAGAATTTACCTATTTATTATATGATTCTTACTACTAGATCAATTCTGATAAAAAAAATAAAGCAAAAAACAAAAAATAGGAGGGGAAGGGCAAAAAGAGAAATTGTTTTTTGTGTTTTTTTTTTTTAACCTCCCTTCCAAAACACAAAATTTTCTTACTCAGTCCAAAACCACCACCACCCAAAAACACACACAACCCCACTGTTTCTCTTTGCTCTTTCACACACAATGTGTATGTATTTGTATGTATGTAATCTGTCTGTACAAGAGGGATGTCCACAACAGGAGATCCACACCCATCATTGATCGATCGATCGATGGATCAGCACTCGTTCGTTAACCCTCCTTCTGTTTCCAGGATCCAATGCTGCATGCAGCTACTGTGGCTCCTTCCTCCTCCTATTCCCAGGATCCAATGCTGCAACTGTTTGCCCACAGTAGCTGTTGTCCGTTGTTGCTTCTGCTCGCGCTTGCCCATTGGGAGCGCCATCTACGATTGCCAGTAGCTATCTGCCATTGTCGCAACTACCTACCGCGACCAGCATCGCTGTTTGCTTAGTCGTCGATGCAGCCGCTTGCTGCTGGTTGTCGAAATGCAGCTGCTTGTTGCTTGCTTGCTTGCTGCTGTTGCTACCGTTGTTGTTGTTGCCAAGCTTTTTTCCGACCCTCTGTTCTCACGCAGCTTCTTTTTTTCTTTTTTTGCATGGCTGGGCCGGAGGACACGACCACAATCCCCAGCCTTCGACGCCACAAGTCAACGCCTACATCAGCTGCCGTCGTTGCTTCCACTCTCTCGGATCGCCTGCATGCACTCGTTGTTTGTCTGTTTGCTTGCTTGCTTGCTTGCTTGTTTGTTTGTTTGTTTGTTTGTTTGTTTGTTTGTTTGTTTGTTGGTTGGTTGGTTTTTTGTTCTCTTCGATTCTCTTCTGCTCCGTTCTCTTCTGTTCTGTTCTGCTATCTGTCTGCGTTCTTATCTCTCGGCATCATCTTCTGTCTGTCTGTTGGTTTGCTCTCTTTCGATCCCAGCTAACTGCTCCGCGCCCAAAAGTCAAAACGCACAGCACATGACCATGACCTGCCACCCGATCCCATTCACAACAAACACAACGGCCAAAAACCACTGCTGAGGTTGCACCAACCCACGGCATGGAGAGCTCAAAAACCATCATCATCATCATCTTCTTCTTCTTCTTCTTCTTCTTCTTCATTTCTTCTTTGTGAAAGTTCGATCCCAAGTCCACGTGCAGAACAACAGACTAAGAATCAGAAATATCTGTTAGCGGTGCTTTCTTTGATCAGACTCGCGGATGAATCTCCATCCATACGAGTGGGGTCATAAACATAATGAGCTCGATCGAACACCCATGGGAGAGGAGCTCGATCATTGCCATCGGCACCGCCACCATCACCATCACCATCATGATCATCGTCATCGTCATCGATGACTACAAACCCCCATGGGAGTTTCTCTGTTCTTTTTATGTGCCAACACACAAACTACTTTGGGACGATTTCTCTTCGTGTTCTTTACAAACCAAGCTTGGAATCTAGCGCCTCGTGTTCTTTTGACCTACTTCAATCAACCAAATAAGTTGAACAACAAGAACAAGAACAAGAACAAGAACAAGAACAAGTCAATGAGTCTTAAGATGTTCATTTTATTTTATGGACTTTTTTTTTACAACCACCCCCTCCTAAACATATGGAGTCTCTTCCCTTCTTCCTTCTTCCTTCTTCCTTCTTCCTTCCATGGAATATTTTGTAGTGTGATTTGATCAGCTGCAAAGATTCCACACGTCTTTGGTGCGGGGCGTTGTGCCAAGCCCATAGGCAGGCGAAGATGGAGACCTCGTAATCGCTTCATTATCCACCATCTCAACAACGCAAGATCGATCCAATGCACAATAGTGTCGGACCTCCCCATCAATCTGGCGCCATGATCGATCTGCATCGGAACTTCCGATCAGCCCATGCCGAAAATTCGCTTGCTAGTCTAGAGCTCTCGATCGATCGATCGATCGACCGGGCGACAAAAACTGCATCGATCAAAGAACGTGCATTGCAATGGATGGATGTCTGTCTCTATGTGTGTATTGGGGTGGGAAGCTTTACGTACGCACACGAAACGATGCGCGAAACGCCCTGCACTGACTTCAAAGACAGTTTTGCAGTCGAACGGGCTCCCGCCTTTTGTGGCCGATCGCGAGCAGATAGCGATCCGGAATGCACGAAATCGTCAGAAAGGCTGCCCAATACATGGTTCCATGCAAGATAAAGCAACATTGACTGTAAAAGAGAGAGAGAGAGAGGGGGAGAGAGGAGAAGAAACAGACCATGCTAACTAAGCTCATATGCCGACTACTTTAGTGCGAAAATGCATCGGCGAAAACAGATCCGCAAGTTGTGAAAACTGCGCGAAACGCAGCAGCGATACATAACCAACCGAGAGCACAAACCATATCGGCGAAAAGATCCACAAGATCGTGAAAAAACCTGCGCAGAAAAAACCGCACCCGCTGCACATACAGCTAGCGTCGGTTTGGCGTCCACGCCATTAATGTTTCCAGAGGCCTTGTGACATTGTGCTGGCTTGCTTGGAGGAGCTGTGTGCCTGGTGGCAGTTAAGTATGATTTCACTTTCGATGAACACCCATCTTCTGCTTAGCCTTTTCTTTTTTTTTCTGTTTCTGCACATGCAGTGCACCCAAGAGAACAAGCACAAAACATGCAGGCTTATGGCCAAAATATATGGCACAGTAGTATGTATGTATGTATGTAGCAGAAAGAGTAGTTGCTAAGAGAGAAAAAAACAAAACAAAAAACTCTATAGATTCTTCCATCTGCCATTGCAAGCTGCTCACCATCTTTTAACAAACCTTACCTTTCCTTCTTTTTTCTTTTCCCTGTTTGAAAAGCTGGAAATAATGCCAAGCAGCGTCGGATCGGCATGCTTGCTTCGTCACCTGCCAAAAAAATCAACAGCAGGCCCCGATCGCGAGCTGCTGCTGCTGCTTCTTCTTCCCCAATGCTGACTAGGCTGCAGTTTTTAGAGGTATGAGCAAGCTGATCGAGCATCGATGCGAGAATCACATGCTCAAAGAGACACATAAGTCTATTATCTATATGTTGACTCAGATAATGGATTCACAATCAAAAAACAAAAACAAAAAAACCTTATCTTTCTTTTCAGGCCTTGGCTGTAGCACTAAAGCTCTCCCCAGAACCTCATACAATACTAATTAACAATGGATGCATACCTCTGAAAGGAACACATTGTGCAAATGATTTGTCATGTGCTTGCAAGCCTGGTGCTAGCACATCTGTTGGGGCTTCCTTTCCCCTTTTCAGCTTCCTTGTACCAAAGGAAATTATCTACTCCCATCTTTTTGTTTCCAACACTCCAGAAATCCAAAGGTCACCCATCATCTTTAAAAATAGCAGCAGCAGGAGGGGGGGGGGGGGGAGGCAAAAAAACAAAACAAGGCCATGGTCTTTAAAAATGGGCTCATCATACATCCTCCATAGTCAATGCATGCTTCAATTCTCATATGGCTTTCTTTATATCGGCGGCATTCAAGTAGGAGGCGCACTCAACCCAATTCGCCTTCTCATTCCACCTTGAATTTGTCTTCTACAGATATAACTCTGGATTTTGTTCTACGAGGATAGAAGAAAATTTCCTTCGATTCGGAAACGGTTCTAAGGGTGGTTTCGGATTGTCTCAGCCACAGACAAATTATTCAGACTCCGGAAAAGAAAAAACTGAGCAGCTTATTACCCAGCACGACTTCTTCCTGCTGCTACAGGAAACCCGATGACACTTCTTCGTACGGTAGAGAGCTACTACAAAGGAATCGTCCCATTGAATGTCGGTGCTGACATTATGGAAAGAACATCGATCACAGACCCCATAGAGCTCAAGGCGGCCTTTAAGACCTCCTCTGGGCATCCTGGCTGGACAATCTTCTTGACCTGAATTTTTTTTCGACGAACAGAAATTTGTCAGTTTTAACGATTATTAAAGGTTGAAAAAAAGAGCTACATAGATCACCCTGAAATGGCAGTAAAGTACACCGGGTTACCTTATCCAAGTAAGCCCATAAATCTTGAATTCGACCGATATAGTCCTGATCCTGAACAGAAAGAGTAATCGTCCTTGAATTTGCACCAGGACCACTAAACTGAATCGGACCTGGATTACGATAAAGATCCTCCATAAGCCATAAGCTTGCATTTTTACTCAGAAACCTGCACGTTTAGAAAAAGTAAACCATTCAGAGAATTACTCCAACCAGGGCATCGCCTCAAACTTGTTCAGTATTTAGCAGACTATGCCTACATCCCAGAAAACTGCAAGAACGCCATTCTGTGTACATAAAGGAAGCTTATTCATAACCCTTACTGGTATGGCTTCCCACTTGGGTGCACTTTAGCAGGGTGGAGAGCAGGCTTGCCAAACTGTGATGCACCTGGACCTCCCAACCACCTTTTTACATTCATCATGGCCTGTAATAACCTTGCACTTTACCTTTCTAATATTCAACCGTAATAGTAAATTCACAGAGATATTATTTCACTGATGTAGTTCTCAGTCTGATTCTCAAACTAATGTTAGCAGGTCATACTGTTATTGGTGCAGCTCCACAACGCCACTGTGAAACATCTTGCTTGAGGTTTGTTATGGTTGCCAGGTAGCCATTTAAGCCTGCTGCAGCCAGGTGGTAGCATATTTGTCCTAGTGCCTACATTACATATTCAGCATCGGGTTTCGAATGGTATTAGCAATCAGGCAACCTCAAGAGAAGGGTACCAGATGAAAATATATCAAACGCAGATATTCTCACTTATATGATGACGATGAGCATTCTTCCTTTTCCTTAGACCTAACACACTCCTACATTTCATTCTGACTTTACCCATTTCAACCAAGTAAGATTCAACAAAATTTTAAACACAGTACTTTGAAACGGGTTTTGAGATGCACCAGTTGCCAAGGGTTTCAAATCAGATTCCAGGCTGATGGGGCAAATTATCCAGAGATTAGAGTAAGCACGTTCTAAAAGTTGGGAGCATAGTTCACTAAACTTATTTATGCTAACATAAGCCAAACTAATCTTTTTATGTGCCAATAAATGAAAACTATGAATGAAATATGCAATACTAACATAAGCATAATCACAATCAAAATTGGAGGGCAAGGAGCCTCTGGCTTGATATCCGAAAAAATGGCAAATTGCATTGAACTTCTTTCCTTTGTACGTGCCAGCTTTCTGATAATTCATTAAAATTAACAAAAAGAAATTATCGTCAGTAACCAAAGCCGAGGTTATTAGAAAATGTAACACAAATACGACAGCTGCAAGCTTATATGTAAGAGAACGGCACCGTTCTTCTGTTTATCTCTGTCTCCACTAGCTGTGCAAACAGCTTTTCTGTCTCAATCTGTGTAGTAAAACACACATGAGGACCACACTTGTAAACTCTACACTTTTATAATAAATATTAAACAAATAGGCACCTGTGAGAGTTGAACAGAATCATCTGACTCTTTTTCCAGCAGAAACTAAATTGAAAACAGCAATTCATCAGCAACTAAGTTATTCAACATTGATTTTACGGAGTACACAAAAATTCTCACACCTGACTGCGAATAAAAGGAGGCAAGAATTCAAACAAAGCAGATGCCCATGGAGAAAGTTCAGAAGGAACATCATCAATATGTACTCCTTGTTTCAAGTGATGATGAATTTCCTGTAAATAGTTTTAGACTGCTTAAAACAGCATCCACTGTATGTGAGTGTACACAAACAGATGAACTGTAACTTCACAATAATAATCAAGTTGATGAATATTAACTATTACAATACCTCAAGAAGCGCGTATACTTCAGGAATGTTTTCAATTAAACCTTCAGGAAAGATAATAACGCCATGATACTTACCTGCAAAAATTGGACTGCTAAATTACCATACATTATTAGCCCAATACAAGTAGCCCAAAACACATCTAAGTTAAACCATTCAAAAAACTCTGTACTCATTCTATTAGACATAGCATGTAAATATATTCATTTGCTATATACTCGTTCACAACATATAACACAGAATATACATACATTAAGCAACCTCTTGACTCCTCCAAAATTAATGTACCTTTCTCTGCCCTAGCCTGGACTGCATCACATATTTGTTTAGTCACATCAAACAAAGTCATTTTTGATGCGGAAACCTCCTCTCCAAGTATAACCTGTAGGAAAGATTAGACAAACACCACAATGGAAAGGACAGAACAGGGGTGTGAGCAAAACTTGACAAAAAAAGCCATGATAGCATTAACTCATATCACTGTTGAGAGTACATTCCATAATCCATACCATATTTGGTTGAGATTGAAGGGCACACTCAAGAGCTACATGAGATGCTTTTCTCCCCATAAGACGAATGAAGTAATAATACTGCAAGAATTTTCATACAAAGATTAGCAAATTAAGTAACTGGAGAAATGGCAATCGAGCTACCAAGAAAAGCTACTATTAAGTACCTTCTCTGCTGATAAAGCATCAGTGCAGATGTTGCTGATCAATTGGGAGTTCACCTGCCACAACACATGCCTATACGTTCAGGTTTCGAGTCTAAACATGCAATGATTAAGAAACACAGGATATCCTTCACAACAAAAACCTTATTAGTTAGATTAGGGGTACCTTTTATACATACCTTGCAAACAGTATCAAACCCCACATTCGCTTCAACAAAGTGATTCTTCAGGTCCCCATTCAAAGTTACAGGAACACCAATGACCTGCACTACAAAGAATCTAACCAAGATGTGGTTTTGTTTGAAATACACAAAGATCTGAAGGTTAAGGAAATTTAAAAGTTTCACCTTCGTATGGCAACCTGTGGCTGCAAATGTCTCAGCTAATTGTGCTGCATCACCATTCGTTGTACAGCCTGCAAAAACATGGTTTTACCATATTTCTTACAACCAGGACCTTTAAAGTTTCCAAAGCAGAAATGTTGGGAGAGTACGTACCACCAACTAAGACAAGCGCATCCAAATTGAGGGCCTCACAAGCTGCTCTAGCATCGTTTACTTGGTGCACTGATCTTATCTGGTCCTTAGTCCTGCCCAACAAATCATAACCACCTGCACAAATTTGAACATGTCAGCCATTCACACATGAGGATAACAGCTGTGGTCACACGGATACACACCACACTAGTTCTCATCATCATTTGTTGATAAATGTGATCCAAGCATCTTTTCCAAAATCCATAAGCAGAAATAAATCTTCTCATCAAAATCTAGCAGTGGACAGGTTCTTACCTTGATTGCGATATGGACCAAGCTCAGTTTCTGTAATCTCAATAGATTTCTGGGAAAACAGGCCTTCAGTTCCACCTGGAGTTGATGTTTGAATTAGAATACAAAATAATGAAAGTGCAGTGTATGTCATCCAAAAGTAAGAAAGTTCAGCCAGTGTAGATGTGACAAGATCCTAATGTAGATTAATATTCAAAGAGTCAATCAATGATCCAACTGAGTTTCATGTATCATTACAAAAAAAGTTGAAAAGACACTTCACTCACCTATAAAGCCCACAAGAGAATTTTTGGTATTGTGCGACTTCAATGCATCGTACAAACCCGAAATGATATTATGGCCACCAGGAGATTGTCTCCCACAAAATACTACTCCCACTCTGCAAATACAGCCATCTTTTTCTCGTAAAGAGTCTCTTTTTCTCTCTTATATTGAGCATACACTCTAGCAGCCACCTAATTTTTCAGCTTACTATTATGATTCAAATGCCAATAAACCCAACAAATTGATTAATGGCCTTCTAGACTTAAATGGAAAACCTTATTGACAGAAATTAAACCATTTCGTTAAAAATGAGCAATCAATAAAGAAGAAAGCACTAGAACCTCTCTCAAGTGTTAAGGAATTAGACTACCAAGAGAAATCTTTAGATTCAAATCATCACTTCATGCGCATATTCCCAATCGGACAATATAAAGGGAAAACGTGATGTTCTATAGCGGCTCATGTCATCCATTCATAAACGATGGATTACCGAAAATTCCATATTTTCGGACAAAAAGGTTTCATTTACTTTCTGTTTTGATAGAAATAAAAAAGAACCATTCAACAAGCCTAAACAACGGTTAATTCGAATTCAAACAACACGAAACCTCTGACAAAGCAAATGGTTAATGCTAATGCTTCGGTTATGTGGGTGGAGAGGCTGATACTTCTAAATCTCCCAATATTAGTTAGAACTGTGCATTACTTCTAAACTACACATCACACTGGATTAATGAAATTACAAAGCATCACCGTTTCCTCCTTCTCCCTCTCCCTTCTTGGGAAAGAGACACCAGTCACATAGAGACTCTTTGGTCCAGAGCATGAACATTCCTTTATGGGAAGAGGACACCCATCAAGAAATATGTGATTCTAGGTCCCATCAGCTAAATTTGGCCTTCTGTGGACTATTAACAATTTCGAATCTAGTCTACCAGTGGGTACTAACAACTCTCCTACGAACATGGTCATGCGTGGTTGCAGCTGAACTGTTACTACTTACAACTTCAAAAAAGTAGCAATCATTAGCTCTTTCATCTAAGCACCTTAATTTATCTGATGGTGTGCCATCATCATCACGAGCTAGGAGCTGCACAAGCGGCTGTCCATATGTGAGAGGAAAACTCCTACTGATCACCAAAGCATCTGAAGAGTCCGCAGCAGTTGTAGGATCCCCATAAACTAGCCTCACACGCTTTCCCTGAAAATAGAAGAGAAAGTGTTAAAACGATTTCCAATTTCTTGATCCTGTGCAAGGAACTGAGAGGAGATAAGCATATGCACATTTGATTTCTCAATTCTCATTAGTTCATTAGGTTTTAAAGAAAACGGCTCAACATCATACATGTTATGGATAGCTACTATTCCCTATGTAAGAATTACCATATTGTTACTTACATACATGTAACTAGAACAATATTCCTGTAGAGACAAAAATTCCTGCAAGCATTACAGGAATCACTAAGAGCAGGGGTAGGTCTAATATCCCACTCAATGCTGTTCTCGGCCACAATTTGGATTCTATTGTCTGGACTTCCTGCCTTCATGAATGTAACACATAGACAAGTATATGGGAGCTGTCATGTTTAACGAAACCAAGTAGTCCACCACAGCATCAATCAACCATCTTGTAAGACAGAATAATAGGAATGTGATTACTTTTTTAGTTCAATTATGAAGAAAAGAAACCATCAATGCATTCATAAACCATCCAAAGGTTTTATCATCAACAATAACACAAGAAAAAATTCCAGATTTTCATGGGAATGAACCATGAGAACTCTTGGTTATAGTGAAGAAAAGATCCCAAACACCGTTCTTTACATGCAGAAACGAATAATTGATGTAAAAAACAAATACTTCTTTAGTTTTGGACGGAAAAATCGAGAGAATCCGAACGATTCATCTTAAAGCAGAAACTTTGCAGATTTATCCCAAACAAAATATATAAGAAATAAAAAGCGAGAAGAAAATAGAAGTAAAGTATTCACATAGAATTCACCATAATCAGAATTATTATCACTATTGATATTGCATAGGGAAGATATTCCAACCTTCTTCTAAAATATATAGAGTAACACAGTCACTTTCTCCCAACCAAATGACATTAACATATCAATGTCCAGTAAATTACCCATACACAATGCAGGTAAAACAAGTACATGCACGAAGTTTACATTAACACACAGAGTGAACGCAAGTTCGTCTCACCTAAACAAATACATGATGAGTCAAAGTATACTTCTCCCATTCTAGGAATCCAACTAAATAAACACAGAAAAGTATGAAGCGGCACAAGAATTCTCTCTATATAGAAAGAATGTACAAAATTTCTCTCAAGGAAAGGCAGTAGATCAAGGCTGTATTCAGACATATCACAGTAAAGAACGAGATATCTAAGAAACTCCTTAAAAACACCACTAAATCAAAAGAATATGTAGAACAAACCAAAAGAATGTATACAAAATTCCCCCTCTCAAGATCCAAGTCATGAAATAGTAGTTCTTTTACCTGCAGTGCAGGGGGGAGCTGTGGGATGTACTTGTTTCTGATTTTCTGAAGGCCAGAGAGCTCCATTTCAACGAAGCACCTTTTTCCTCTTTTAAAATAAGAGAATTCCAGAGAAACGCTTCAGTGCATGTACTATGCCTTCACTCAAAACATATTAAGGAAATTTCCTAACGCTAAGCAAGAGAGAACAACAGGAAAGCATGAAAATTATCGCTGCAAAGATTTCGTTATGAACAGAGAGAAACTATTGCGAGCAACCGAACACTTTTGAGCACTCAACTCCACTGCATGCCATTTCCTCTCTTCAGATCAAGAACAGTAAAGGCACGGAAATACAAGCCAGGATTTGTTTTCGTTGTAAAAGAGGAAGTATACGAATCTCAAGGTATCAGATGATGCAGAAGAGACGGGAGGCAAAGAAACGGAAAGAAGAAGAGAGCTTCAACGAAGGAAAAATTGTACGTTTAAAAGATCCCTTAGAAAACTCTGAGCTTTTATTTGCCCTTCCTTCGTTCTCCTGCTTAATTCGGGCGGAAAGCCCTGAGCTTTTATTTGCCCTACCTTCTTTCTCCTGCTTAATTCTTCTTCCTTAATGTTTCTCCTTCTTGATTCTTCGTCTGCATCTTCTTCTTCTTCTTCTTCTTCTTCTTCTTCTTCCTTAATGTTTCTCCTTCTTGATTCTTCTTCTTCTCCTCCTTCTTCTCCTTCGTCTCCCCCTGATTCTGCTTCTTCTTCCTTAATTCTTCTTCTTCTTCTTCTTCTTCCTCTTCAATTCTTCTTCTTCTTCTTCTTCTTCCTTAACTCTTCGTCTTCTTCTTCTTCTTCTTCTTCAATTCTTTTTCTTCTTCTTCATTAATTCTTCTTCTTCTTCTTCTTCTTCAATTCTTTTTCTTCTTCTTCCTTAATTCTTCGTCTTCTTCTTCTTCATTAATTCTTCTTCTTCTTCTTCTTCTTCTTCTTCTTCAATTCTTTCTCTTCTTCTTCCTTAATTCTTCGTCTTCTTCTTCTTCAATTCTTTTTCTTCTTCTTCCTTAATTCTTCTTCTTCTGCTTCTTCTTCTTCTTCCTTATCCTCCTCTTCTTCGTTTACAGGAGATAAAGGAAGCGGAGGGAAATGGAGGAAGTTAGGGAGGGCAACGGAGAAAGAACACAGGAGGAAGCGGATCTAATCCTACCTGGTTACGGAAGACGGAGCCTGGAGCCTGGAGCCTGGAGCCTGGAGCTTGGAGCTTGGAGCTTGGAGCTTGGAGCAGGAGAGGTGGCCTCTCTAAGACGGGGACAGGAGCCTTTGCATGACAGATTTTTCCGTCACATCCACGAGGAGAGTGTGT